>PVKZ01003158.1:37096-154161 GCA_004027375.1 Macroglossus sobrinus
TCCTTCCTTCCTTCCTTCCTTCCTTCCTTCCTTCCTTCCTTCCTCCCTCCCTTCTTTCTTTCCTTCCTTCCTTCCTCCCTTTCTTCCTTCCTTCCTTTTCTTCCTCCCTCCCTTCCTTCCTTCCTCTCTTCCTTCCTTCCTTCCTTCCTTCCTTCCTTCCTTCCTTCCTTCCTTCCTTCCTTCCTTCCTTCCTTCCTTCCTTCCTTCCTTCCTGTCTTTCTTATACCATGAGGTACCTGTTATTTTTTAGACCCCCATGCTTGGATGGAAAGAAATGGTCTCTGCTTAGTATTGTGGGAGATGATGAAGTTGTTTATAACCATAATTGCAATATGCTCAACTGCCATAAATATAGAGAGGTTGAGGAGCAAAGAGGAGTACTGACCCACGGAATCTGACGGGAGGGTGGCCCTTGGAAAGTCTTCATGGAGAAGGTGAAATGTGAACAGAGATCTAAAGGAGCAAAGCATTTACCAGGGAGTCAAGGTAAGGAAGAATGTTCTAGGTAGAAGAACTGCATATGGGACTCTATATACTGTAACAAATTACCAAAAATTTGTAACATATACTATACAAATTTACTTGCTATTCTGTGGATCAGAAATCTGACATGGGTCTCACTGGGCTAAAATCAGGGTGATAGCAAGTGCATTTCTCTCTGGGGGCTCTAGGGGACAATGTAGTTCCGTTCCTTTTCCAGCTAAAAAGGCTGCCTGTGTTCCTTGGCTTGTGGCCTCCTTCCCCCATCTTCAAAGCCAACAATGGTGAATGATGTCCTTCTCATGCCACCACCTGTCTGGTTGTCTGGACTCATGATTAGATTAGAACTACTTGGAAAATCTGGAATAATCTCAAGGTTGTTAACCTAATTACATCTGCAAAGTCTCTTTGCCATGCGAGGAACATAGTCATAAGTTCTGAGGATTAGGGCATCTTCAGGGGCTAATTTTCTGCTTACCATAAGGACAGCATGGATGCCTGAGAGTATGGAAACTGTTTTTCAAAGAGCAAGAAAGCCCAGTGTAGCTGCACTATGGCTGAGAGTGAGGGAGAAAGTGCTGTTGAGAAATGGAGATGTGTATATGGCAAAATGGAACAGGGATGCTCTCAGCAGAGGCCCAAGTTTCAAAAATTGTAGTGGCTGAGTTGATTCAGTTGATTCAGTTGTAATTCCTCACTTTATAAGGGATATAATGGGTGTTGGCCACAGGGACAGGTGTAGGTAGGTAAAGAATTCCATTTCTTCTTTTTCTAGTTATTCTTGCTTTATTTATCTGTCTAATTCACTGATCCAGAGATTTATTGGACAAGCATCTGTGAATCACAGGAGTTTTGGTATAATAAACTTGCCCTTCAGTAAAATCTAGCATTGCATTGCTATAGTAAAACACTTTAAATTCACAGTACCCAAAGGGTACATCTGGGATGAACACAGCGTCCCTTTACAGTGAGTGAAATAACTGTAAACCTTGTTTATTTTCCTTTCTAACAATACTGTTTGACCTGAGTCCTCCTCCCTTTAGTTCCTTCTCAGTTAAAGATGGCATATCATAAAAGGAGTCTTGCTAACTCTTTTAAAGTCCCTAACATTTAAATCCCTTAGCTGGGAGATCATAATCCTTAATATGTTCTAGAATACATTTTCAAATGGTCTTCAGCCAATATTTGATTGGCTAGTTATCATGAAAAATAATGGACTTGAAATTGGCCATAAACTACTCACCCTCTCTAATCCATTCTCCACTGAATGTTTTATTGTATTAAAGCTCAGATTTGAAAAGCATGGTTTCAGGTAGTATGTAAAACTAACATGAATGTAATCATTATTAAAAATATTTTTCCCTTAATACCTCACCATTGGGAAGGGGTAATAGAAAAGACAGAGATTGAATGGATCTGAGAAATAAATGTAGAGCATTTGGAGTCAAAAGAAGTAGTTTTAACCCAAACAGGGAAGAATAGAAGAGCAGAGTAGGGAGAAACTTATGGTGACATTTTAAGAGAGCGTGGCCATGGGAACCATACTGACTTGAATTCAATCCTAGCTTATCAATAAACGTGAGAATGTAAAATGAAATAGTTTTTATAGTGGCTAGAGTTTGAAAATTTTAGAAGTACATGTTTCTAGCAGGAAAACTCTAAAATATAGTCACTTACACAGAGATAACTTCTATTAATTATCTAATTGTATATCCTTGCAAACCTTTTTTAGGATACTCACAGATGTTTAGGTCAGAAGTTAAGAGAGTCTATAAATAATATTCATCTTTCCTGCTTGAGTTTAGAACTAATTAAGAAAGAGGTACAAGAGCCAGACAGATGAAAAAATTATATATATGTATTTATGTTACACACACACACACACACACACACACACACACACACACACACACACACCTACTTAGCTTCATGTCTAAAGCCACATTCTTCAATCTAGCTTTTATTAGGCCTTAATCTCAAAGTTAAGTGGTTTTCCCCTGAAATAGCCACAGGCAGTGCTAGAATGAGATGTGTCCACCCCAAAGGCAGAGAGAAGAGGGCTGGAGGATGCACACACTCTGGACTGGCTGGTCTGTGGAGCGGGGAGAGAGAGCACTTGCTGGGTCACTAGCTATCAATCAGCTCATTCACTGTTTCTTTCAGCGAAGAATATCCACACTGCTTCTGTCCCAGGGCAGACCCCGTCTGGCCTCACACCACCCAGAAGCTAGACTTAGCACTTCTTTGCGTTCCCGGCACAGAATCTGTTTAGATTTTATTGAAGATTTCATGATGGAGTTGGGGGATGGGGTGGGAAGTTATATCACATACTCCATAGGTTTTTTCCACCCCCAAGAAATCCCCAATAGATATTTCACGTAAGTCTCTTATTTTAGCTTATCAGTGACTGGATCTCTTCCCATCCCTTCCACCACCCTACCTTCCCCTCCAGATCTTTCCATTTCTCAATCTTTCCTTATTTCTATGCAAAGCAACTTTGCTTGATCCAACCTCCTTTACACCCATCAGTGTTGTTTTTTCTTTTAAAATAATATTGATATTTAACATTATGTTTTGAACCATGTTGTTCCTTTCCTTTCAAGGCTGGGAAAATTCTTGTGACCCCCTGAGAGAGCGAAGGTCTCAGATCTCTTATGCACTGTCTTTGCTCTTGTCGAACTTGTAGCAGGTTGCCATTCACTCATTTCAATAAGTATTTTATTTCAGTTGATACTAATTGAGGGCCAGCCCTCTGCAGACCCTGTGCAAGGCATTGTGGGTCTGATGTGACAAGCTTTTGTGACTTTGCAGCTGGCTCCTAAAGATCTGCCCATTTTCCCTCCAGCCTTCTTCCAAGCTGTCCTCTGCATTTCAGTAGGAGTGACTGCTTTAAACCACAAGCATGATCTTGTCACCCTTGCAGCCATACCCCTTGTCACTGCTCCTTCTGCTTTTAGGGGCAATTTAGGCTCTGGAACATGGTCTGCAGGGGCACGACAAGTAGTTGACCCTGTCAATTTCTTCTAGCCTCTTCTCCCTCCAGGCCCCTCACCCTGGGCTTTTATGCTCACCTCCATCCTTTCAGTGTGCCAAACACTGCTTTCTCTTTCCCTCTAAAGAAGTTGAAATGTGAGGTTTCTGCTGCTGGAGGGTCCTGCTCCTTCCCGCACCCTGGACAACTGCTGCAACCACTTCAGCCGCATTCTAAATGACCACCTCTCAGCAAGTTTTCTTTGCTCTTCCTGACTAAGTTAAATGCCTCCCACAGCCCCTGTGTAGTGCACTGCAGTTGCAATTTTATATTCATTTGATGGATGCCTGTCTCTTCTACTAGACTGTAAGCTGTCCAAGGATGGAGTCTCACCTGTTTATGTTTGTCACTGTGTTCCCCATGCCCAGTACAGTAGAGGCTCTCAATAAATATTTGTCAAATGGATGAATGAATATATTTAGGTTCTTGCCCTCCAGCAATTTATAGTCCAGTGGAAGGAAGAATGACTCTTAAGCACAAAATTAAAATGCGATGTGCCAAGTACTTTCCATGACAGGATCTGGCACATAGGCAGAGCTTTTATCCCAGACTTAGAGATAGATGGTAAGGAGGAAGTGAGAGCAGTATATACTGTGGTGGTTAAAGAGTACTGGCTCTGGACTCAGGCAAAACTATATTCAAATCGTAATTTTAACCTCTTCTTAGCTGGGTAGCCCTTGAGAAAGTCACATACCTCTTTGTACTTCAATGTCATTATCTATAAAATAGGTCCAATAATAATATATAGTAAAATATGAAGCCTTGCTCTATTTGGGATGGTATATATGTTATTTATTGCTGTGTAGCAAATTACCCCCAAAGTTAGAATCTAATGCAATGAACATTTTCTATTTCACACAGTTTCTAAGGGTTAGGAATCCTGGAGTGGTTCTGATTTAGAGTCTCTCATCAGGTTGCGCTAAGCTGCTAGCTGGGGCCGAAGTCTTGAATAGGGTAGGAGGGTCCAATTATAAATTCACTTAAAACACTGTTGTAGGAGGCTTCAGTTCCTTACCTGATGAGCCTCTCCATAGGACTGCACATGATATGGCTTCCTCCAGAATAAGGGATCCATGAGGAGAGCCCCAGATGGAAGCTCTAGTCCGCTATAATCTAGTCTCATAAGGGACCTATCATGACTGTCATTTCCTACTGGCCACAGAGACAAATGGTGAACAACCCTGGTCTAATGTGGGAGAAAATAATACAAAGGTGTGAATACAAGGAGATGGGGGTCACTGGGGGCCCTCCTGAATGCTGGTTACCTAGATGGTCAGATTTCAAGGACACATGGGATTGGTCTTCGATTTGACTTAGTGAGGTTGCTCTGAAATGTGAGTGGTCAGGCACAAGCTCACTGATGAATAGCTTCAAGATAGGGTACACTTATACTCTGACATTTGATTTAGAATTTGTACCGGGCTGCAATCGAATCAGCAAGGAATCGTGAGAATTGTCACAAATGTGTAAAGATCTCTTTTCAGAAGGGCTCAAGTAGAAAAACTGGAGGGACCAGATGGGATTCTTACTCCTGTCCAGTGGTATCAAGGTGGCTTTCTGGGTCCTTGGCGGTCACATGGCATGCTGCTGAGACCCTGCCCCATAAACTGTCTTCATGAAGTTAAGCAGTATGTTCTTTCTCTTACCAGTGGTGACTTGTATCTTCTGCCCCTGAGTAATTGTAACTCTTTGTGAGTTTCATCTCTGTCAGCCCTATTATAGCCATATGCCACTTCATAAGCTTGCTGCAAGGAGTCAGTGAGGTCATGCATAAAAGAACCTGGCCCACTGCCCAACATGGACTCATCCCCAACAACATGCGTATTGATAACTAGACCGAGGAACTTAAGAACCAGGACTAGTTGGGACCTGAATGTGGGAGCAAGCCAAGTAGAAGGGAGGCTATTCAGGCAGAAGGAAAAGCATGTGCAAAGACCCAGCACCAAAAGGGAGCAAGAAGGAAGAGAGGAATCAACAGCTTTCTGGAGTGTCTGTACTGTGGGGTGCCACAAATAAAGCCAGGGGAGTAAGTCATGTCAAGAGTTTTCACTTGATTCTCAGGATAGCAGGGAGTCTTTGAAGGGCAGTTGTTAGGGCTATTGGTGAAAGATTGATGTCACACCCTATTTTCTTTTAAATAAATTAAGAGTTTGTATCTCAAAAATAAAACAAGCACTTGAAATGATGGCTCCCTAGTCCTTGCTATTGTTTCTAAGCATGAGGTCAGCAATGTGAGTCCTATCTTCACCTAATGTTTAGGAAACAGAGTTGTTCCATGAGACTCACATCGATCTCTTTGACTGAGGTTTGCCCAGTACCATTGCATGCCTGGCATGCAGTAGGTGTGCAATATTAGGTTTCTTTCTCTGGTGAAGTCTTTAAACCCCACCAGCCAGAGTGGACAAGGGAACAGGTCTTTGGCATGATAGAGAGGGAGAGTAAAGGAGCCGTTACTCTTATGATTTCCCTCAGACCAGGTATCTGTTGAGATGGAGGACTCTAACCCTTGGAACAGTCCAATGTCCTCACAATTATCAACCAGCCACTTGTAGAGGCTCTGGGATTGTTTATTCAATTGTTCACTCACCCATCTATCCCTTCTTTCAAACGTATGCTTACTGCACTTATTGATGGTGACATGTAAATCTGTAAGCTCTATAATGAATTTTCTCTCTTTAAATTGGTAAAAAATTTTCCTTGAGAGGATGTATTTATCCTCATTTCACAGATCTCAAAGCTGGCATTAAAAAAATTCAGCACTCTTTTTGGGTCACTGACTCTGCGTCCAACTCCTCTGTTTGGCCTGGTCACACCTACCAGCTCCACCATGGTAATGACAGAATGGCACACCTTGCCTCTGTAAAGTGACATCCTTCAGATACTTGGCATGCACACCCTTGATGACCTGGGAAGTTTCACAAGGGTTCTTAAAGTGAACGCAAAGATTTGAACCTCTTGATTTGTGTCATTTTGTGGGGTTTTCTGGGTCAAGTGAGTAGCGAGGTCCTCTTAGGCTGCTGCTTACGGGAAGAGTTTCTACATATTTTTAAACTAATTTTTTTATTCTCAGTTATAGTTGACACACAATATATTAGCTTCCAATGTACAACATAGTGATTAGACATGTGAATAACTTACGAAGTGATCACCCCAATAAGTCTAGTACTCATCTGATACCATACAGTTATTATAATATTATTATATAATACTATATTCCTTATGCTGTATTTTACATCCCCATGATCATTTTTATAACTGGCATTTTGTACATCTTAATCTCATCACCTTTTTCACTCATCTTCCCAACTTTCCTCCCATCTGGCAACTACCAAAATGTTCTCTGTACCAATGAGTTAGTTTCTGTTATGTTTGTTCTTTAGATTCTATATGTAAGTGAAATCATATGGCATTTGTCTTTGTCTGACTTACTCGACTCAGCACAATACCCTCTAGGTCCATCCATGTTGTTGCAGAAGGCAAGATTTCATTCCTTTTTACAGCTGAGTAATATTCCATTGTATATATACTATCCTTTTTATCCATTAATTTATTGTTGAACATGTAGGTTGCCTCCATATCTTGGCTATTGTAAATAATGCTGCAATGAACATATAGATACTCATATCCCTTCAAAGTAGTGTTTTGGGTTTGTTTGGCAAAATACCCAGAAGTGGGATTACTGGGTTTTTCTTGTTTTTTTTTTTTTTTTTTTGTTATAGCCTTTGTTTTAAAGTCTGTTTTATCTGGTATAAATATTGCTTCTCCAGCCTTCCTGTTTGTTACTATTTTCATGAAATATCTTTTTCTATCCCTTTACTTTCAGTCTGTTTGTGTCTTTTGATTTGAAGTGAGTCTCTTATAGGCAACATATTTAAGGTTTTTGTTTTCTTATCTACTCGGCTACATTATGTCTTTAGATTGGAGCATTTAATCCATTTACATGTAAAGTAATTGTTGATAGAGATG
The DNA here is from genome assembly GCA_004027375.1 of Macroglossus sobrinus. Taxonomy (NCBI): domain Eukaryota; kingdom Metazoa; phylum Chordata; class Mammalia; order Chiroptera; family Pteropodidae; genus Macroglossus; species Macroglossus sobrinus. Next base: position 44,574 of record PVKZ01003158.1, read on the forward strand.
TAGTTATTGCCATTTTATTCTTCATGTTTGTTTTTCTTCTTCTTAAAGAAGTCCCTCTAATATTTCTTGCAATGCTAGTTTGGTGGTGAATAACTCCTTTAGTGTTTTTGTTTTTGTTTTTGTTTTTGTCTGGGAAGCTCTTTATCTGTCCTTCAACTCTAAATAGTTTTGTTGGGCAGAGTAATCTTGGTTGTTGGTCCTTGCTTTTCATCACTTTGAATATTTTGTGCCTATCTTTCTTGGCCTGCAAAGTTTCTGTTGAGAAATAAACTGACAGTCTTATGGGAGCTGCCTTGTCATCATAACTAACTACTTTTCTCTTGCTGCTTTCAAGATTCTCTCTTTGTTTTTAATTTTGGCATTTTAATTATTATGTGTCCTGGTATGGGCCTCTTGGGTTCATCTTGTTTGTGACTCTGTATTTACTGGGCTGTGTTTCTGTTTCCTTCACCAGGTTAGGAATGTTTTCAGTCTTTATTTCTTGAAATAGGTTTACAGTTCCTGCTCTCTCTCTTTTTTTCTCCTCTGGTACCCCTATGATGTGAATGTTGGTACATTTGGTGTTGTCTGAGAAGCGCCTTAAACCATCCTCAATTTTGGGGGATTCTTTTTTTCTTATTGCTATTCCAATGGGTGTTTCCTGCTACATTTTCTTCTAAATTGCTGATTAGATCTTCTACTTTATTTATTTTACTGTTGGTTCTCTTTAATATATTCTTCATTTCAATTATTGTATTCTTCATTTCTGACTAGTTTTTTTTTGTTTTCTATCTCCATTTTTATGTTTTATATTTCCTTGTTGAAGTTCTCATTGAGATCAGTGATTATCCTTATAACTAGTATTTTGAACTCTGCATCTAGTAGATTGCTTGTCTCTATTTTGTTTAGTTCTCTATCTGGAGCTTTGCTCTGTTCTTTCATCTGGGACATTTTTTTTATCTCCTCATTTTGGGTGCCTCCCTGTGTTTGCTTGTATGACTTAGGTAGGTATGCTGTGTCTCTTGGTATTAGTAGAGTGGCCTGTGGAGCCCTGTGCCACCATCTCCCTAGTCACCTGAACTGGGTGCTGTAGGTGTGTCCATGGTGTGGGTTGTGTGTGCCCTCCTGTTGAAGTTGAGCTTTGATTGCTATTGGCATGTCAGTGGGAGGGATTGACCCTCAGGCTAATAGGTTGGGAGGACTGGTCATGACTATAGTAGAGTTGTACAGGGGCTGAACCTGTGGAACTGAATTCACTTAAGCAGGGCACTGGTGCCTGCCAAATGTGTCCTTTAAATGTATGATTCATAGAGGTAGTTGGGTGTGCTCTGGTGTTGTCTGAAGTTGGCTGCTGTGTGTGTTGGTTCTGGGGCCTCTTGGAAAGGGTTCTCTTGCAGGTCAAGTTCAGCTGCTGCCTGTACCCTGCCTGGGGGCACTTGATATGAACTACAAAGTGATATTCAGGTGGTTGTCACTTTTTCTGGGCTTGGAGGTACCTGGGAGAGGCTAAACTGTGGACTGAGCTAGCTGCTGCTAGTGCCTGGCTTGGCGCTGCTTACCATAAGATAAGGGTCATGCCGAGGCCAGATGTTACTTGTTTGGAGTTTGTAAACCATTGAGAGACTTTAAGAAAGTCCACAGCATGAGCCAAGACAGGTTGTTTATATGGACAAGCCACTGGAAGCAGTTTGGGTGGGCCTGTAAGTTTGATTGGGCAGGGTCTCAGGAAATCACCAGGGCAGAGTGAACAGTGTTGGCCATGCTGATGGAGACTCAGATAGGGTTTCTGCTTGTCTCTGCACAGTGGGTGGGAGGAGGTCTCAACACAGGAACAATAGCTTCTGCAAGAACTTCTGTCTGGGAGAAGGCTGCCCCACCAGCTCTCTCCCTGAAGCTAGACAGACAATATAGTTCCTCCCTTTGTTTCCCTGGAGCGCCTTATGGGCTGCTACTCAAACACTGGAGCTCAGAGTGAGTGAGTCTATCAGTGAGTAAGTCCATCGTGGGCCTTTTAAGAGGAACGCCTGGGGCTCCAGCCACTCTTCGTCTCATTCAGTCACAATCTGCACTGGTTTTCACAGCCAGAAGTTATGAATAGTTTTCTTCCTGGCACTAAAATCCTGGGCTGGGAAGCCTAGTATGGAGCTGGGGAATCCCTGGCTCTTCAGGAGAGACCTCTACAGCTGACATATTTCTTCCTATTTTTAACTGCCATACATGGGTGTGGGACCAGCCTATTTTGTGTCTCTGCCCCTCTTACCAGTCTCAACATGGCTTATTCTGTATATCCTTAGTTATAGGACTTCTGTTCAGTTAGATTTCATGTGGTTTTCAGTGATGGCTGTTCTATAATTTAATTGTAATTTTGATGAGGAGGCTAGTGAGGCACTTACCTACTTTGCCATCTTGACTGGGAGCTCTCTACATATCTAAAGATGTCATTTTTTCCTTTTGGATAATTCCTGAGAAGTGGAACTGCTTAGTTTAAAGACATAAAAAATGTTAGGGCTTTAAAAATGTATCTGGTAGCCTGACCTTCTGGAAGAATATCAAACTGCCTTCCAAAAATGTGTGTTCTTTATACTAACCAATTTCCAAAAAGTAACTAAGGATTTAATGAAGCTCACTGTTGAATGTTTGTTCTGTGCTTACTGTGTGGTGGCTGCACTGAGTTTGAAGGGTTAGGTTTTGGGGTGGGAAAATGAGGCTCAATAATAGTTTGATTTACAAAGATCCAATAGAAATTAAAAGAAAATATCAAGAAAGCTTAAGGAGAAATTAGGTTTTAGTTTTCTGTTGTTCCATCAATTGTTCAGATATATTTTTAAAGCCCATTGTCTGAAATTTTACACAATGGTATGTTATGTGTTTAAGAGTAAGATGCTGTACTCCATACACCAACTGACTAATTGACCATTTCCCACTGTTGGTTAACTTGATAGGAAAGGAATCGATCCAGCCTAGTTGAGTATATTAACTATTCAATAGAAAGGAATGATTCTATCAAAAGGAATCATTTGATCCCACCATATAAAGGGTGGAGAAGTACCACGAAGATGGCAGACATTTTATTTAGCAAGTTACTTAAAGTAAAATCAATGAAATGTGTACTTTTATGTTCTTAATAATAGCTAATGTTTACAAAGCACTTATGTGCAGACATTGCTCTAGGGCCTTTCTTCTCTTTATGTCATTCATATAGACTTTCATTCTGGAGTGTGGAAACAAGAGGCCACTTGTGGGGGGCTTTCAAGTGTGAGCACTGCTACTATTGTTTGGTGGTGGGGGCAGTGGGATCCAAAAATATTAGACACGATTTTATTGGATTTTTTAAACATGAATGAATAGGACTTAGGTTTCTCTTTCTTGAATGATTTGAGATAGTTTTGAAACTGTCACACTAAATAGAAACCTTCTTAAAAAACTTGGTAATTATTTTTGTCAACTCAGCAAAGAGTCCTTTGGGATTTGGCTATGTAGTGCTGCATGGTTTTTCTTCTGGGGCTGGGTCACAGGATGAACACACCTTTATCTTTACTAAATATTGATTGATTCCACTCCGCAGTCTTTGTACAGTTTATTCTCTCACCAGCAGCATGGAAGAGCTCCCTTTGTCCACATCTCATCAACACTTGGTGACTTTTAAGCTTTTCCTCCAATCCAATGGATCTAAGAGGATATATATTAGTCAAGGTTCTCCAGAGAAACAGAAACAGTTGGATGTTTATACGTATATGACAGCTAATCAGTCTGGCTTATGTCTGTATTGCCAGGTGTTTAACAATGCCATCTTTGTTGATAGATTGCCTAGGTTTGGATCCTGGCTCCATTATTTATTAATTTTGTGCCTTAGTTTCTTCTCCTGTAAAATGGGGATACCAGTGCTCAGATTTTAGAGTTGCTGTGAGAATTAACTGAAATATGTGTGAGTCAAATAGTAAGTGGTTAAGTAGTGTTATCTTCTTTATTACCACCTCTTCATATTTAACTTTAAACATGCAAAGTTTTAAGTTAAATTAATTGGGATAACATTAGTTAATAACATTATATAAATTTTAGGTGTATAACTTTATGATACGACATCTGTATGCTCTACTTTGTGTTCACCACCTGAAGTTTAATCTCCTTCTGTCACCTTGTATTTGACCCCTCTTTATCCTCTTCAACTTCCCCCACCCCCTCCCTCTCTGGTAACCACCATAGTGTTTTTGTATCTATGAGTTTTTTGTTTGTTCATTTGTTGCTTTCTGTTTTATATCTCACATATGAGTGAAATCAAATAGTTCTTGTCTTATTTCATTTGACTTATTTCACTTAGCATAATACTCTCAAGACCCATTTATGTTGTCACAAATGGCAATATTTCATCTTATAGCTAAATAGCATTCCATCATATGTAGGTACCACATATTTTTTTTGTCAAATCATCTGTCAAAAGACATTGGGTTCTTTTCACATCTTGGCTATTGTAAATAATATTGCTGTGAACGTAAGGGTACACATAACTATGAATATGTTTTCAGATTTTCTGGGTAGATACTCAGAAGAAGAATTGTTGGACCATATGGTAGCTTTATTCTTAATTTTTGAGAACCTCCATACTGTTTTCCTTAATGTTTGTACCTATTCACCCACCAGCAGTATACAAGGATTCCCTTCTCTTCACATCCTCTCCTACACTTATTTTTTTGCCTTGTTGATAATAGCCATCTAACAGATATGATGTGGTATCTTATTGTGATTTTGATTTGCATTTTTTTAGAGCTAGTGGTGTTGAGTGTTTTTTCATATATCTGTTAGCTGTATGTCTTCCTTGGAAAAGTGTCCTTTCAGGTACTTTGCCCATGTTTTAAATTGGATTTTGTTGTTGTTATTGTTGAGTAATGTGAATTCTTTATATATTTTGAATATTAGTTCCTTACCAGAGGTATTGTTTGCAAATATCTTTTTCTATTTGGTTGGTTGCCTTTTGTTTTGTTGATAGTTTCTTTTGCTATGCAGAAACTTTTTAGTTTAATGTAGTCCCATTCATTTATTTTATTTCTCTTGCCTTTGGGGTTAAGTTCACAAAGACCCTTCTGAGATCAAGATCCACAAATTTAGTGCCTATATTTTCTTCTATCTATATTATTGTTTCAAGTCTTATATTCAAGTCTTTAATCCATTAATTTTTTTTGGTGTGTACTATCAGATAACAGTCTAGTTTCATTCTTTTGCATGTGGCTTTCCAATTTTCCCTTCACTATTTATTGAGGAGACTATCCTTTCTTCATTGCATATTTTTGGCTCCTTTGTTGAAAATTAATTGCTCACATATGTGTGGATTTATCTCTGGCTTCTCAATTCTGTTCCATTGGTCTGTGTGTCTGTTTTTCTGCCAGTAGCATACTGTTTTGATTCCTGTAGCTTTGTAGTATAGTTTGAAGTTAGGGAGTGTGATACCTCCTGCTTTGCTCTTTTTTTCTCTGGAATATTTTGGCTATTCAGGTTCTTTTGTGGTTCCGTATGAATTTGAGGATTTTTTGGTTCTATTTCAGCAAGAAATGCCATTGAAATATTATAGAGATTGCCTTATATCTGTATATTGCTTTAGGTAAAAATGACCATTTTAACAATGTTAATTCTTTCAATCCATGAACATAGAATATCTTTCCATTAAAAAAAAATCTTCACTTTTTTTCAACAGTGGCCTGAAGATTTCAGTGTATAGGTCCTTCATATCTTTTGTTAAGTTCATTCCTATGTATTTTATTCTTTTCATTGCAATTGCAAATGGAGTTTTTTCTTCATTTCTCTTTCTGATATATCATTGTTAGTATATAGGAATGCATCAGATTTTTTATATTGGTTTTTTATCCTGCAACTTTACTGAATTTATTAGTTTTACAGTGTGTGTGTGTGTGTGTGTGTGTGTGTGTGTGTGTGTGTAATCTTTAAGATTTTTCTATATGTAGAATCATGTCATCTGCAAAGAGTGACAGTTTTACATCTTAATTCTCAGTTGGAATACTTTTTTTCTTGCCTAATTGCTCTAGCTAGGACTTCAATTACTATTAACATGCCACTTTTTTTTTTAGGCGCAGCAACCCTTGGTTGACCTCACAGATTGCAAGGACCTTGTCAGTTTACAATCTCTTATTATTATTGTTTTTTATTTTATAGGCCTACAGCACCTGGTCTTCCTAGGTGGTCTCCCATCCAAGTACTAAACAGGCCGACCCTGCTTAGCTTCCAAGATCAGATGGGATCAGGCTTGTTCAGGGTAGCATGGCCATAGATTAATATTCCACTTTTAATAGCCTGTTAAGAATAGAAAGAATATTTTTAAATATCCCAATTTAACTATTTAGTATTTAAATATTTAAAATATTAAATTTATATTTAATGTTGGTATTTAAATATTTAATATTTTAAAATTCCCCAGTTTTTGAGAGGCTATATTACATTAGATTTTAAAGAAATCAAGACTTTTTTTCATTGAGTTTGAATTTCATAGCACATATGAAATAACACATGTGGTGACTTTTAAAACATACAAACCAAAAATTTCCTGGGCATATTGTTCTTTATATTTGTAAGTTGGAAGCTTGCCCCCTATAAAATTCCACACATCATTCAAACAGAATGGTCTGCCTCCTGTTTATATTTTGCCTGTCTAACATTTTGAGATTTTGTCTAAGGTGAATGATGTACTGTGGGTTAAATCTCTCTAATGCTTCTTTTTGTATGGCCCTTGAGCTAAGAATGGTTTGTACATTTTTAAATAGTTTTAAAATAAAAAAAGGGTAGCATTTCATGTGAACATTTTATGAAATTCAAATTTCAGTGCCCGTAAATAAAGTTTGATTGGAACACAGCCACTATGATTCCCTTATGTCTTGTCTATGGCTGCTTTCATGCTACAGCTGCAGAGCTGAGTAGTTGCAATACAGACTGTATGGCCTTCAAAGACTAAAATATTCACTCTCTAGTGCTTTACAGGAAAAATTTGCAAACACTTGTTCAGTTCCAAGTGTAGTAATACATTTGGTGAGATTCTACTTTGTCCATTTTGTCCAGTTAGCAGATGGGAGCAGAGACAGAAGCCTTTAAGTAAAACAAAATTCCTGGATTATGTGTGGATCTAACCACTTCAAGTTTTCCTTACCTTCCAAAGTAATGCAAGTGAGAATGCTTTCAGTGAAGCGCTGTGTGAGAGCAAGGTAAAGCCTTCAAAGTTGATATCAAAAGGCTGCCATGGCAGGTGGGCCTGCTATTGAGGCAGTCAGGAGGGAGCCTGTGAATAGAGGTCTATAATCTGTAATTTTTTAGGCCCAAATGCATTAGATAAAAAAGGGCATAACTCAGTGGGAGTGTTTTCCTTTTTCTTTTCTGATGTTCTTAGGTTGTAATCTTCTCAACTGCTTCATCAGAGTTTATCTGCTGTAATTACTGAGATCCGTGGTACAAGTTATCAACAAGTCAGAAGAACTAAGAAACCTTTTCTTTAAAAATAAAAAAAAAATTATCTTAAGCTGCCAGCCATAAAATGCTTAAAAAATAAGTTCTTTATATAACTTTATAAAGCACTTCTGGGTAATTCTTCCTGTTTGCCTTGCTGCTGTTTAAAACCCAAAGAACATGAAATTCAGTTTCTTTCTAAATAGAAATATTTTGATGAATATAATTCTCTGGCAAGTAGTAGCTTAGAAATGTTCATTCTTCTGTCCATTTGAAGACCTACTTTACTTTTTAAAAATTTTTTCTCTTAGTAAAAGACATTTATTTATTTATTTATTTATTATGATGACATTGGTTATTGAAATCCAGTAAGTTTCAGTGTACAATTTAACACACGCGCGCGCGCGCACACACACACACACACACACACACACACACACACACACACGTATATATATGTGTATTTACATTGTGTGTTCATAGTTAGTACCCATAGTTAGATTTCTTTCTGTCACCATGTATTTGATCCCTTTTACTCCATCTGTTTCCCCTCTCATCCCTCCTCCATTACCCTCTGGTAACCACTAATCTATTGTCCATGTCCATGAGTCTCTGTTGCTTTTAGGTTTATAGCCCACATATAAGTAATACCATGTGGTTTCTTTTTTGACATAGTTCCTCATTATTGTTTAGAATAAAACCCTAGAGAACTGATATCTTTCAGAAGTCTCATGTTTAAAAAATATTGAAATAATGGAACATCATGCTAACCTGACACACTGTGGTTTGGATTCTACCTGATACGCTGCAGTTTTTGACTTCTTTGTTCCGGTGGCTGGGTCATGGCGGAGGCTATTCAAGGCTTCATTGAGATGGTTCCATTATTTCTTCCAGTTGTCCTTTTCCCATTGCTGGTGAATAAAAGTGTTAGCCCAGATGTGAATGTCAAGTTCAGCAGCATTGGAAAAGCAGTGGCAGTTTAGTTATAGTACCTAGTTGACAAAAAGAAGTATAGAACAGAGAAGGCGGCTTTGTGTTTTTAAAATAGTAAAAAAAAAAAAAAATGAGCCTAAGTTCTTAAAACTCAACAATAAAAAACAATTTACAAATAGACAAAAGATTGTTTAATAGACACCTCACCAGAGATGATATATATATGGCAAATATACTCAATATTGTGTTTCCTTAGGAATTGCAAGTTAAAACACCTGATACCATTACACAACTAAAATCTAAAACACTGACAACACCAAATGCTGACAAGGATGTAGAGCAACAGGAACTCTCATTTATTGCTGGTGGGAATGCAAAATGGTACAGTCACTTTGGAAGACAGTTTGGCAGTTTCTTAAAAAACTAAACGTGCTCTTATTATATAGTCCAGCAGTCACATTCCTAGATATGTACCCAAATGAATTGAAACTGACCGCCCCCCCCGCCACATCTAGTCCCTGAGTGTTTAGCAGCAACAGTGGAAAGAAGAGGCCATGCATAGGGGACGAGACATGGAAGCCACATCTGCATTAGTGCTAAAGGAGTAGGAGTACATTTAGATGCTCTCAAAAGATGAGCTCCTCAGCAATATGACTTATTTCCTCAGAGCAATATGACTTTTCCTGCAATATTGTCTGCTTTATGGGGGAGGGGAGATGAGAATTACTTGAGCAACTCGTGTCTTTAGTGAAACCTGCACACCAATTTGATTTATTTGTCAAGAACAAAAGAACAAGTACAAATTAGTACTTGTTTGGGGGGATGGGGAGCACTGCATAGGGAATGCAGTCAGCAGTAATGTAATGGCTAGGTAGTGAGCCAGAGGGAAGATAAAGGAATCAGGAAGATTGTTTCATAAACTACATAAATGTCTAACCAATGTAGTAGTACTATATACTTGAAACTAATAATAAAATACAATAAAATAAAAAAGAGAACAGTATAACCTAATGCCCCAACATTTTTATTAATTAGATGGTGATGATGACGATGACAATGAAGATGACTACAATGGTGATGATAATTTTTTTGCTTTAGCTGAAAAGGTTTAGTCAGTCCTCTTACTCAGAAATTAGGTGCTTAAAAATATTTATGCTATTGATTTTTTTCTCACGTTATTTCTGGTCTTTATTATCTTTACATGTCTAAATCTATAACCCCCTCAAATGCTCTTAGAAGCAGGCAAAAATAAATCTCAAGTAAATGTAAAAATAGTGCCATAACCCTCAAGTGGGCAAAGATTCCCCCAACCATAAATACAATTTAAATTCTAGTTCACCTCTTGACTTCAAACCTTTTATTTAAATCACAAAGAGATTTGTTTTTAGAACTGGAAGAACCCTCAGTCATAGAATTTTCCTTCATATAGTGACTAGTCTTGGGTACTAAGTGGAGGAGCTTTTTAAAAAAATAAATAAAAGGTTATTCATCTCTTTTTCCTATCCATTGATGATAAAAACAGACACGCATAGGACCAGTAGATGTTGTGGGAAGGAATAGAGTTCTGCTCTGTGCTCTGGAGACACCTCTTGCTTTGAACCCCAGCTCCATGGTTTACTGGCTATACGATCTCAGTTTCTTCAATGGAAAAATGAGAAGAATAGTGATGGTATTTACCAGGTAGAATTGTTGTGAGAAGTAAATTATATAATGTGTATAAAAAGGGCTTAGGCTAATGACTGGCCCCTGATGATGTTTAACAAATGGCACCTTTTATTATCATTGTCTTTATAATGGGATCATTAGTATGTACTACGATAAATGGTCTAGATCTGCATTTAAATAGTAGCTACTAACCACGTGTGACTAATACCACACATGGCTAGTGCCTATCATTTAGGACAGATTTACAACCTTTTCATCATCAAAGAAAGTTCTACTGGACAGTGCTGCTGTAGAGTATAACCAATAGCATATAAACTCATAAACCAAGAGTTATCTTTTAAATATCAGCTAATTAATGATTTAACACTGTGTCAGATATGACCTTTATCACATTTAAAAAATACTCATTGTTAGATGAATTAGAATAAAGCTATAATAATAATAATAATAAATGTGACCAGAAGGTTAGATGTTTATTTATCAGGCAGTGGAATACATTACAATCCCTCTTCTAGCTTGTAAACATCGCCTAAGAATGAGAGAAGTGCTTCTGAGCCTATAAGTCTGACAGAGAAGCCTAAATAGACATGGAGAGGTCTGGTACACCACAGGAAAGACCAATATCATCTTGGTAATGGGTTGAGTTTATGTCTTTTTGGGAGGATCCTTTAGGGTTCTGGGAGAATTTATCAAATGTTGTTCTCAATTGATGAAGTAGAGTTTATAGATACTTGGTGCAGCATAGAAATGCCCTCAAAGTGAATTATTTCAAAGTATTTTGAAAACAAAATTAATAACAGCATTGCTTATTTACAAGGTATCAAGAATAATTTTTATCATTTGGGAGGATGAATTACATAATTTGAAATTTATCTAAACATTTAATTTCTAGCACAGTGCTCAGCACATTATAAGCTCAATGAACTTCAGTGAATTAAACCGAGTGTCTTTATGAATTTCTAGAAATGTTTTGCAAAAATGGTCCAATGCAGCACTGTTTAAAATGTAGTGGTGACCAATTCATGATTATAGAGTCGATTTAATTGGTCATCACCAGCATTTAAAAAATGAAATAGAATGAAATAGAATGGAAAATATTAGTGTTGCATATATTAAGAGAAAATATTGAGTTATAAAATGTTTGCTTGAAATACATATATATGGGCATACTGAGTCAGAATGAATTTTTTTCCTCCATGAGTTGTAGTTAGAAATGTTTAAAAGCCAGTGGTGTAGAGGAAATTCAAGTATCAATTGGATAGTTGAACCCTGTTGTTGATGATGATGATGATGATAACAAAAACAGCTAAAATTTGAATGTTTACCATGTACCAGTGTTCCCCCCCTTTTTTTTTTACACAGTTCACATTTTATTTGGAAAATGCTATATATACATTAGTCTCTCCTTATCCTTGGTTTCATTTTCTTCAGTTTCAATTATATGGGGTCAACTGAAGCCCGAAAATATTAAATGGGAAATTTCAGAGATAAACAATTTATGTTTTAACTTGTGCAGCATTCTGAGTACCATGATGAAATGCTGTCCTGCTCTGTCCAACCCAGGACGTGACTCATCCCTTTGTCCAGTGTCTCCATGCTGTAGATGCTACCTGTACGTTAGTCAGTAGTCACCTTGGTTATCAGATTGTCATGCTATCAAAGTGTCTGTGTTTAAATAATCCTTATTTTTATTTAGTAATGGCTCCAAAGTGCAAGAGTAGTGATGATGGCAATTTGGATATGCCAAAGAGAAGCCATAAAAGTGCTTCCTTTAAATTAAAAAGTGATGAGTACAGCACAATAAGATATTTTGAGAGAGACCACATTTACATAACTTTTTATTATAGTATATTCTTATATTTTTCTATGTTATTTTTTATCATTTTTAATCTCTTACTGTGCCTAATTCATAAAGTAAATTTTATTATAGGTATGTATGGGGGAAAATCAGAGTAGTATATATACAGGATTTTGTATTACCTGTAGTTTTAGGCATCCATTGGGGTCTTATACATACTCCCTATGAATGAAGGGGGACTACTGTAATTCAATTATGTAATAAAGAACTAGTTGTAAGGATTTTCTAATTTCATGGTTAAAGTGCCATTCACAAGATCACAGAGCTATTGAAGAAGTTGAACTGAGAGTTGAACCAAGACTCTGCCTGCAGGATCAATGGACTAGAATCACCACATTACACTTTAAGACTCCCTTGAACAAGGCAGTTCTCAACGTTTTGAGTGTTACTCAGTGACTTTGCCATCAGAGTGTAGCCCCAAGAAGCAAAAGGAGCTCAATCTAACTCTGATACCGTGAGATAGGCCCCTTAGCTCTATGGCAGCAGTGTATTATGTATAAAGCCCTGAGTTTAGGAATAGAGACTCAGAGCTGAATATGAACGATGTTGAACAATTGGTAACCTCTTTGATTTTTGTTTTTTTCCTGTTTTATTTATTTATTTATTCTTTCTTTCTTTCTTTCTTTCTATTTCTTTCTTTCTTTCTTTCTTTCTTTCTTTCTTTCTTTCTTTCTTTCTTTCTTTTTTTTTTTTTTAAGTAGAGCTGGTGTCTACTGAGGGGTCTTAACTGCATGTACTCTGTGCCAGGCACCATTCTAAGCACTTTTCATGTACAAATACATAGCATTCTCATCTCACAGACCCTACCTAGTAGTTCCTGTTAGCCTCACTGTTTTACTGGTGTCAAACTGAAGCCCAAAGAGGACTAGTAACTTTCCCAGGCTCACACAGCTACTGAGTGGTATTGCTGGAATCCATCCCTCGTAAACCTGCTCCAGAGCTATGCCGTCAACCACGACGTTAAAGATCCTTCATGAATGTTAAAGGACTCCTTCTTAGATTTGACTCATTCACGTTAAAGATCCTTCATGAATGTTAAAGGACTCCTTAGATTTGACTCATTCAACTCATTAGACACCTTTTGGAGTTTCAAATGATTGGCCAAGAAAGTGCTTCCTAATGTATAGAGACATCCACTCAGTCTTCTCACTGCTCACTCCATTTGTGGGATGAAGTGTGGCCCCAGGTGGACTTGGAGAACAGCTGCTTGCTAACCTCCTAACATCTTGACTTTTACACTTTAAGTCCAATTTCAAGTCACTCCTTAAGAGTCTTCACTCCTTTGATTTTTCCCCCAAGCCCCAAATTCTCAGCCTTTAATTTTTTTTAGAACATTTTACTCAAATACAGATTTTTAACTTGTGACAGCTTGTCAATGTTTGATCAGCCATGAAGACACTTGTTCCTAGGTTAAGTCCCTGTCAACATTATGGGAACAACTATAGAAAGGAACAGGAAGGACACACACACACACACCCCTACACTAAAAAAAAGCAAAAATCTCTAAACCCTGTCTTACTAAAGAAGAATTTCCAAAGCTTAAGCACTAGAAAAATATCCTCAAATGGCAGCAGGTAGAGAACTTACATGGGCCATATGCTGATTGGGGACTCCAGTTAAATGCCCATAATTATGTAAGATAAAGTTAAAATAAGAATAAGCTGGTGTGACCAATGTGACTTCCTTGTGTAAGAGGTGAGTTTATACTTCACTCTTAATATATCAGTGACAAAAAATCTAAGCTAAATCTCAAGATGTTTTTGTTGGACTGGCATTTTATTTGTGGTGGGTACACTGCTGGGACATATACAGAAGGGCTATGGTTGGGTCTTTTTCTTATGTTCACCTATTCTTCCCAGCCCAGTAGCTGTGTCTGGGTCCTCTGTGTTGGAATAGAAAGTTTAAGGAAGCCAGAAAGTTCTTACTTGATGTTACTTTCTATGCTCTGGGCCTTGCAGGTGTTTTCTCCAGGATGTTTTTGTGGATTTGCAGAGACTACCCACTCCCTCACTACCACTCACTTGCCACCCTGTTCATGACATCCTTTCACTTGTAGTTCTCTCTTTTTTTTAAAAAAAAAATTATTTTATTATTGGTTTCAAGTATACAGTACATTGGTTAGACATTTATATAGTTATAACCTACCTAATTGCTCTTTCTTTCCTCTGGCTCTTCAACTAGTTATTACATTAATGCTAACTACATTCCTTACTTGTAGTTCGATGCAGGAGATATATTCTCTCTCCTCTTGTTCTTCATTTATTCTTTCTGTGAACCAAGGAATCTGTTAGTCACTCCCAACTTTCATTTGCTAAGATCTTGCGAGGCATCTAGGACACTCTGCCAGATGGGTCCTAATATGTGTCAGGGGAAACAGGCTGGTGTCCTTCGTGCTGGTGAGTTCTGGGAGCGCAGGCCCCTCCAGAATTCCAGCACAGCCACCTCCTCTGAGCTCATGTCCACAGCTCAAGTCCACCTTCCTCCCTGTAGGATTTTAGTCCATTGTGACCTTCATATGCAGGGGTCACGTGTGAAGATCTCTACTGGTCCCATGAAATTGCCCTTCACCAGGCTTGAAGTGTGAATAGACAGCCGTCACCCTTTCCCAGGGTTTAAAGTACAGTTCTCTCCAAATAAATCCTCCTCACAAATTCTTTTCTTGGTTGCTTTTTTTTTTTTTCATTTCTGAATTTGATATTCTTGTAGGTGAGCTGTCTTGAGTTTCCTAACTAGTTTTGGACACTATTAAGATCTACCTTGGGGTCTATTATCTCTAAACTGAGAGGAAATTTCCATTTTGACTTCCCTTTATACATGTAATAGCTAGACCAAACTCTGAGGACTGTATGCACTATGAGGCCTGGACAGAGCTTTGCTGGGGCAAAATGTACTCTCAAGGGATTTCAGCAGGGCATTTCTTCCAGGGAAAAGCCTACTTTCTAGAATTTCCACTGGATAGGAAATGCTCTGATTAGTGGAGCTTGATGCTAAATGGTTTGAAACCCACCCAATGGTAGGTGATTGGTTTTTTTGATTAGAAAGAGGAAACATTTTTCTTTAATCAAAATATCAAGGGTAATTGGGTGCCAGCAGCTGAGGCATTTCCTCTTGATTGTGGCCTTTTGTGTTTAGACTGGTGTGCTATTCCAGCCTTCCTTTGGACTTCTAGGCCAAGCCAAGTGCAGAATTCTGAGCTCACAAATCAGCTACACTGGCAATTTTCAGAAGGAAGTTCAATTTGCTTTCACTTTCTGCTGAGCTCCTCATACCTTTGCCTGGGAGATCTGCATTCCTTTCATCAAACTGGCTTTTGAAGGAGCCTCCTGCTCTCTAGGCCTGGGGTCATTACTAGGTCCTAGGCCATACATGGCTCAGGGGTAGGATTTTATTTGGCTGTTTTATTTTATTTTATTATTTTATTTTATTTTATTTTATTTTATTTTATTTTATTTTATTTTATTTTATTATTTTATATTTTATTTTATTTTATTTTATTTTATTTTATATTTTATTTTATTTTATTATTATTTTATTTTATGTTATTTTTTGTCTGTAAAGTATTTTAAAAGGCAAGTCATCTAGGCTTGTTTGTTTTAATTAAATTTTCATTCCTGAAAGCTAACTGCAATTCCTGAAGGCATTTGAGCCTTGCTACCTTCTTTTGTATCTTTTAGGACAGTGGTCCCCAACCTTTTTGGCACCAGAGACCGGTGCTCCTAAAAGAATCTAATGCCTGATGATCTGAGGTGGAGCAGAGGCGGTGAAGCTAGTGCTGGGGAGTGGCTGCAAACAAAGATGAAATTTTGCTCATTAGCCCACCTCTCACCTGCTGTGCGGCCTAGATCCTAACAGGCCACAGACCAGTACTGGTCTGTGCCTTGGGGTTTGGAGACTCCTGTTTTAGGATATCTTCCAGTGTGAATTAAGGTAAACTCTCCCAAACAAACCAATATGCCTTTGTATAATTGGGAGACATGGTAAAGCAGTTTTAGTTGTAGTTTTTCATTTCCTTTATCAATGATTGATTTGTTATTGAGGAGGAGTGATGGAAAAATATGAAGAAAATAGATAAGGGACAATGGGCATGTCTTTCTCTATGGCACAAAGGCTACACAGTGAGGGCTGGAGGCAAAAGAAGGGCTTTCATAACACCAGAAAAAAAAGGAAATAATCAAATGCTCACATTCTTTTCTCCCACCAATGAGAGTTCATTAAAACTTAAATTGAACTGAGAAATGGTACTTTATTAAGACAAAAAGCTACATTGGGAAAATACACCTTTAACTATCTCTTAAGCTTTTATTGAATATAACCACAGCCTTGCCCAAGAACCAAAATACCACCAGTGGGCCACAGTAACCTTGACATATGGAGCATCCCATCCAGCTTGATGCTCTTTGGACTAGAAAGTGTTCTCTTAGGAGTCTGTCTCTATGTTATGAAAGTGGGTAGACCAGGCAGCTCACCTTGAGCAGTCCCAGTGACAAGACCACTATTGGCTTTGTCACATATGGATCTGGCAGCACCTCAAGAGATGTTGCCAACCCTCCCTTGCCTACCCCAACTGCCTAGAAGGATTTAAGGGAGATGCTTTTAATGGCTTTACCATTGCCTAGTCCACCTGTAAGGAATACCGTTTGGGGTTGATTAACATGGCGTTAAACCATAAGCAGCCTATCTGTGGATTATGCAGGCATATGAGTCCAATTATAATGGCAGGAACCTGCCTGTCCTGTGTTCTCATCTCAAACCCAGAATTCTGTTTGAACAAGGCCACTGAAGGAAGCCATCACACTCCTGCTCACCCCTGGGTCTGTGTATTTTTTTCCAGGATATGCAGAAAACTCATTTATTCTTACCTGTGTTCCTTCCATTCTATTCAAAATAGCAGCTGTGGTGGAGGGATTTCTTTCCCTACTGCAGGTTACCTTTATTCAGGATAATGCACAAGCTCACTGTTACAGAGCCTGTTAAAACCTTAGGCTGCACACTATGGAAAACAGTAGGGAGGTTCCTCAAAAAATTAAAAGTAGAACTATTATCCAGCAATTCCATTTTTGTTTATTTATCTAAAGAAATCAAAAACACTAATTTAAAAAGACATATGCACTTCTAAGTTCATTGCAGCATTATTTATAACAGCCAAGGTATGGAAGCAACATAAGTGTCCATTGATAGATGATAGATAAAGAAGAAGTGGTACATATCTACAATGGAATATTACTCAGCCATAAAAAGACTGGAATCTTGCCATTTGCAACAACATAGGTAGACCTAGAGGGAATTATTCTAAGTGCATTAAGTCAAAGACAAATACCATAATTTAACTTACACGTGTGGAAACTGCAAAACAAAAATGAACAAATAAAACAGAAACAAACTCATAGGTACAGAGAACAAACGATGGTTGCCAGACATACAAATTACCAGTTATAAAAACAGTCATGGGATATAAAGTACAGCATAGGGAATATAGTCACTATCTGTAGTGTCAGATGGGTACTAGACTTGTCGGAGTGATCACTTTTTAAGTTACATAAATGTCTAATCACTATGTTGTAGACCTGAAACTAATATCATATGATATGTCCATAGTAATTGAAAAATTTTTTAAAAAGTTAAAAAAAAGAAATCTTAGGCTGCAATTCTTGCAGCACGTTATAGTGGGAAGTGAGTAAAGCTCACTTTGCATGCCTAGTGTGTTTAGATATTACCAATGGTAACAATACACATGTATCCAGTGCTTACTAGGAGCTAGACTTCATATAAAATTACTCAATCCTCAGAAACTCCTAGGAGGTAGGGATTATCACACGCCTGTCTTACAGGTAAGGAAACAGGCACAGAGAAGTGAAGGAACTGGCCTGAGCTCATCCAGTGAGTACGTGGCAGGAGAGGGCATGAAATCTAGGTGGCGTGGCTCCCAAATCTTTGTTCCTAATCACTGCTGCCTGGACTCGCTCAGATTAATGATGTAAAATTCAAATGAGATGGTATTGGAAAGTTAAATAAACTCTCAACTATTATACAAATACCAGTGACTGCTCTCCTTTAGATCCTTTAGGGATGAATGTTATGGGCAAGAATTTCTTCTGAAGACAGTGGAAGCGTGAGAAAGAACATTGGCACACGTGTTCTGACAACGTCATCAGCACAGTCATTGTATTAGCTTTCTATTGTTGCGTAACCAATTACAACAATTTAGGGACTTGGGTTTCAAACAACACAAACTTATTACCTCACAGTTCCCAGGGATTAGGCGTCCAGCACTAGTTCACTTGGTCCTCTGCTCAGGGTCTATTCATGCCGAAATCAAGCTGGTGGCAGAGGCTGTGACCTTATCTGAGGCTCAGAGTTGTCTTCCCAGCTTACCGGTTGTTAGCAGATTTATTTTTTTGAGGATGTAGGACAGAAGTCTCTGGCTAGCTGTTGGCCCCAACCACTCTTAGCTCCTAGTGGCCACCTCTCGTTCCTTGTCAAGTGGCTCCCATGGGCAGTTTGCAACACAGATGTTTGCTTTCTTCCAGGCCAGCAAGAAAGTGTGCATCCCTCTGACTTCCCATCTCTCTCTACTTAACCAGGATGGAGTGACTATCCTATCACCATTAGTCCCCGGGTGATGTAACCTAATTGAAGAAGTGACAACCTGTCATATTCACAGATTCCACCCACACTCTAGGGGAGGGGATTATATGTGGTGGGTACACCTGAGGGTGAGAATCGTGGGGGTCATCTTAGATTTTGCCCTCTTTGGTCATTGTGCTTTTGGAACCCATGGGAGTCTCAGCAACACTGCTAAAGTGTATTGTGAAAAAATCGTGGAATGGGTTGCTAATGAATATAGATATACTGCAGAATCTGGAGCCCTTCTATGTAGGGCTTCCCGCAGCTTTGCAGCCATGGGAATAATCAAAACCACCAAATGCCAGGAGGTAAACATTGCCCAGGCAGTTCATAGACTTGATCCTGATGAAAGTTGGTGCAGCATCCTTTGTAGGCTCCCAGGCTCCCTGTTTCTTATAGGCTCTGCAAGGCCCATGCAGAGCACTATGTGAGCAACATTTCTTAGCCAGAGAAGGGATGGCTTTTCTAGAAAATGTAATTACTGCTACTGTCTGGCTGACCCATAGTCTGTGTGAGTAAGTGCTGGTCAGGTTTCTGTCACTTCTCACTTGTCCTTTTCCTGGGGGCAATTTAAATCTCAGAATGGATTCGTTAGGAATTATCATGGAGGAGCTCCAGGGGAGGTTTAGTAGAGTCCTAAGAAGCTGACAGGAAGTCTCAACAAGTCACGGGCGTAAGGCCCTGTAATAATCTTCACTATCCTCACCAGGCTGGGAGTTTCGTTTGTGAAGTTAGATCTTTGCTCACTGAGATGACTTGGGGTAAAGGTAGGGAATAAAGAGACTTTATTTGCACACAAGTTGGGCTCTTTGAAACCAGGTATTGAAATAAAAATCTTTTATTGATACAAAGTGTTTTTATTTACAATGTGTTATCAGTTCAGGTCAGGATTCTTTGCTCTTTTGTTTTTTAAAAGATTTAAAACAGCAACAACAACAGCTGCATTTCATGTTGGAGAAGCAGGGAAACTGATGAGATGTACTCAGTTGGTCCCAAATAGTCATGTTAAGAATTGGGTCCCCTCAGGTTCTAGGCCGAAGGCAGTGGCTATCAGGAATATTTAAGTAATGGTACTGAAAGCATTTTTGTATACATGTATTTTTATTATACATTTATTGCACTTTAATTGCAAAAGAAAACTAGAAAACTAGAAGAAAAAGGAAGTTAAAAAAAACATTAAAAAATGCCTTAAGCAAGTTATTTAAGTTTTTTGCTTTAGTTTTTCCCATATAAAATGGCTACAATAAAAAGTATTTACATAATAGGATTATAGTAAGATTAAATGTGTTAGTTTTTAAGTTGCTTAGAATAGAGCTTGGCACATGGTAAGTGCTATATAACGTTTACTTTTTTTTTTTAATAGTCGCATCTTAATTAATTGTTCTATCTTAGGATAAGGTATAATTTTATCATTCATTGCTTGATAGTTGAGTGTTTTCAATTTTCTTCTTATTACAAATTATGAAAACCTTATACACATTTCTTTGTGTGCTCATCTTTGCCATCATTTCTTGAGACTATATTCTAGAAAATAATGTTTCTAAACCAAAGTATTTAAATATTTTAAAGGTTTTTGTTATTTATTGGCAAATTAATCTTATGAAAGGTTGTACCA
Organism: Macroglossus sobrinus; assembly: GCA_004027375.1. NCBI lineage: Eukaryota > Metazoa > Chordata > Mammalia > Chiroptera > Pteropodidae > Macroglossus > Macroglossus sobrinus. The sequence continues at coordinate 64,688 of PVKZ01003158.1, forward strand.
CTTTACACTTCCACCTGCAGTATTGTGAGTGTCTGTTTTCTCGCATCCTCCCTTGCTGACTTGAAAAGTAGTATCTTATGTTGTTTTGATTGACATTTCTTTGATTACAAGGCAAATGGATATTTTTTCATGTTTATTTGCAACTGACATTTATTCTTATAAATTATTACTTCCTAGCCTTATTTTTACATTTTTCTTTTAAAGTTACATTAAGTGCTTCTTTTATATCAAAAACACATTAAGTACATTTAACAAAGATGAAGACGATGATGATGAGGACAGTTGCCCAAGGCTTATATCACATACAACAGAACAGGCAGCAGCTCCATAGGGTTGAGCCTTTGATATGCCGTCAGAGACTTTTTTTGTCATAGTCTCCATGTTCTTCAAATTCTTTATTATTATTATTTTTGGTTATGTTTCTATAGCAACCATATAAATTTGTGGTATAAATAATACTGTTCAATTATTTGGGGAAAGGTTTGCCACGAATGCTGTTAGAAATGTTGCAAGAACAGGACTATATCCTGCCTCTGTAACTTCAGGAATCATTGTGAACTGATAGACTTTTGTGAATGATATTTCATTAGCGACAATTTTCATCTCTGCATTGTGGTAAATATTGTGACTACCTGGGAGAGAATCTTTTGGTTTATTGAAAAGCTAAGTATTCACCTAATGAGAAGCTGTCAGTAATCTTGTGAACATGTGGTGGAATATTTATTTTTAAAGGTCTGGATGTGCAACAGGCCTGAGGAGTAGCGCTGCTGATTCATTGCTTTAATTAGTTCCTGAATTCCGCTGCCTTTCCCTTGGCTCTGAAAACCTCTGGCTACACGCTATACTGTTGCTGAGTAAACAGTATAGCTGCTGTTGATATTTGGTTTATGTTCCTGATTTCCACTGTACTAATCTCATGGCAGGCTAACACACATGTGATAAAAACGTGTTTTTAAAATAGCACAAAACATGTAAACTTTGGCAATAGACCAAGGTCAAAGGACAGAAGTTCAACATTTTAGGTTAATGTAAAGAAGAACTTTTTTTTTTTTTATCACAAGAATTGTTCACCCGTAGCATGGTTCACCTTGCTGAAGCAGTCACTGGGATTCCACCATTCTGTCAGACTAGCTGCTTCTGGATGATGGAGTCTGTCACAATACAAGAGAAGTTCATAGTCATAAGTCAATTGCTGCACTTCTTTTGTTGAGGGATTAGAGCTTTGGTCAGAAGAAATGTTGTGAGTGGTACTATGACAATAAATCAGGCATCGTCTAAGTATGTGAATGGTGGTACTTACAAAAGGCAATTCCTTATGCAGAATGTATTGATTCTAGTGAGGACAAATTTTTGCCCTCTCCTTGATGGAAGAGAATCAATGTAATCAACCCCCATTATACGGCTAGCTGGTCCACTAGAGCTCATTTTTGGTTCTAGTTGTTAGAAGGTCTAGCACTTAGTAATGGTGATAACCAGATTAGCCTTCATGAGTCTATGGCCAGTAGTAAAGTTAATAAAAGATTGTATCAGACCAATGAAAGAGGGATGTTCATTGATATGTAGAACTCCATGGACTTTGCCGATTGCATGCTCATGATACATTTTCCTATATTCCTCTGTCCTCTGTATTTCCTGCAATGTGGTAACTGGATTTGGAGGTGTGATCAGACTCAGATGCAGTTCCTTTGGCAACACTATAGGAGTGTTCTTCCATCAGAAGGAAGTATTTGTTCCTCTTTTTGTAATATGAACAATTATTGATGCTTAATGCCTAGATTCATTTATTTATTATGGATGGTAAAATGGTGATATTCTAATTTAGACTTTATTTTCATTTATTAAGTGGGATACTTTTATAGAAAATTGCTTCCCCTCCTTTACCTTTTAGTCATTCAGAAGTACAGTTCATATAGGAGAGATGAGATAGGTATTTGATTCTTTTTCTTTATTTACCAGGTTTCAAAATAATGAATTGGTTCTCTCTCATCCTCCAAAGGTGTTAAATGCATGCATGACCTTGTAGACTTAAGCATATTTGATAGGTTCCATTTAATTGCAATGAAGTTTTCAAAAGCTCAGTGGCAGCCTCTTAAAGTTGGTTCCTGTTTATTTTTCCTGGATGTCCTTCTAAGATATAAAAATTCATGGACTGAAAACTAAAGAACTACTTCTCTAGATCAGCCTTTTCTTCCATTCATTTGTGGCCTTAACTGACCAGGGAATATGTTTTGAAGAGCAGGGCACACCCTCTATACAAAGGGAATATGTGCTTTCTGTTTACAAATATTCCTGGCTTTGTATTTAGAGACCAGAGCACTGGCTTCCTGTTGGGCCATTCTTTTCTGGAAATGAGATTGCTTTGCCAGTGTTGTCCACCTTTTCCGGAAAGATTTGATATTAATAGTGTTCTCTAGAATGACTTTTTCTTCTATGAGGCTTATGCTCTTCTCTAGTCAAACATGTAGTATAAAATTGAAAACAGTCTTTTAATTTCTTCCCTGAAATTCTCTATGTAATCTAATAAATGTCTGTAAATTAACCTCTGGGAAACATATAATTAATCTTATTAAATGTAAGATTGCCTCAGGCTTCTTTGTGTGGGGCAGAGGGACTTGAGTTAACATTAGCTGTGCCTTGAAAATATAATTTTCCATCTTCAAAGGAAAGTTATCCCAACTCTCTCCTCTCACTAACCTGCTTTTCCTTTAGCTCAAATGCTGCTTTTTCTGGCCTCATCTTTTTGAGCTTGGACAATTCTGAACACTTTAACTTTCTCATTTCTGTTTCTGTGACAATGACTTTCTGGCTATTGGGCTCCTGTAAGAATGTTTATGGTAAAAAACTGACAGAAGTAATACTTGACCCAGCACATAAAATAGAACCACATACTAGTGAAGAAAGATAATTTTGAAAAGCTTATGACATCAATGTCTGTGAGAGTTTTCTTTTGGTTTATTTCATTCATATTTGCAGGGTTATATGGTTTATAATGACGTGTTCTTATTGTAGAAGATGCTACTGTAAAAGATTTGTCTGATCCTCTGGCCTTGTCTTTAGCCTGATATTCAGATCCCTCCATAGTCTTATTGCTGTCCTTCCCTAAAACGCTCAGTGACTTTCTGCTGCCCATTGGACTGACTATGTACTTTTCACTGTGGTTACAATTTACCCCTCCAAGCTCATCTCCTTCCTATGGGCACCTCTCAGATCAACTACATTAGATGGATTCCATTTCTCTGACACACCCCATGCTTTCCTACTTTGGCTTTTGCTCATAGAATTCCTTTTATTTGGAACGACCTTCCCTTCCATCTCTACCTGCAGAAATCCTGTTATTATTTTAAGGCCAATTTGAAATTCCTCATCCTCCATGAATTTCTTCCTGATTCTTCCAAGCGATTTGTTTATGGCGATTGGTTTTTATTGTTTTGTTATATGGTTAACCATTATTATTGCTATCATTTATGTATTTATCTAGTATACCCGCTGCTGGGGGATAAATAGGGTGGCTATATATCCAGATGTTTCTGGGACATCTCCAGTTTACACTGGTTCTTCTAGTACCCTGTCTGGTTAGCACCCCCTTTCACTCTTAAAAGTATCTGGATCTGAACAATAAATTAAGTGGTCACCCTTAGAATATGGAACTGGAGGATTAGAGCTGCATCAGACTCATGCTTGAAACTCTGGTTATGTAGCAGAAGGGATGGAGTGACTCACATATAGTGGACAAAGAAGTTCACAGAAAAGAGCTCCTTGTGCTGGGGCAGGGGGCAGGAAATGCTAAAGAGATTAGTTTTGATTTCTCCCAGGGCTAGTCCTCCCAATGGCACTCTTACTTTCCCACTAAAAGTTTGATTCCCTGAAGGTTTAATAAACAATTGCTCCCAGCATAAAGGGCTGTGGGCATTGTTTCCACACCCTGGGGTCAGTGCAGTTAGAGCTTCAAAGGCAAACACATGGGCATTGTGAGGAATATTTAGTACACATGTGAAAGAGACTCTACTTATTGCTCATTCCTTTTTGTTTTTAAAATTAACCCACAGAAAAGCTGACAATAATACATAGTCCCTTTTGCTACATGTTACATGTACTTTTTCATGTTCACTTCATATATATGTGAGTGTGTGTATGTGTGTGTGTGTGTACACATACTCACATATATACACTCACACATTGGATTAAGTTTGTGTTTAAGTAAGATTTATGGATAAATGAACCACTTCAGTATAGGTTGAGGACATCATGATGCTTCACCCCTAAATACTTGCACTTGTTTCTCCTAAGAATAGGTATCATCTTCTAAATAAACACAATATCATTATTATATCCAAGACAATTAACAACAGTTCCACACAACCATCTAAAATATAGTCCATACTCAAATGCCCTCAAACTGTTTTTGGATCCAGAATCCATTTGACCCTTTATGTCTCTTTCATCTCTTTTAATCTTGCACAGTCTTTCTGCCTGTTTTGGGGGTGTCTGTGTATGTGCGTGTGTGAAACATAGTTGTTTGAACTCCTTCCCATCTTGCCATCACAGAATTTTGCCTTTACTCACTCAGTTTCCTTCTCTTCCCCTCTTCTCTAAAGAAAGTTCCATCTTTACCAGAAATGATCCCCGCTTTTTATAATTCACTGATGCAGAATTTGGAGATGGGTTCATGGTGTGGCGTAAGGAAGAGGTGGTTGGAGAGGTGTGTGCTTTGGAAGTTGGTTCTGGAGCTTTGGGAAAGCCAAGGTTCCTCCCTTCAGCCCACTCCCACCCAGGGACTTTTTGATGTCTGGGCTTAGAGAGGAGTAGGAGGAGTTTTGAAGAAGTATTGCTGTGTGGTATCTATTGGATTCTCTTTAATATTCTTGAAGAGCTAGTAGAGATTATGCTTACTTCGTAGTTATTTTTAGACTGTGCTTCCCTAAATGTGACATTCCCCCAAAATGGGGCCTCCTGGGAAGCCAGTATTTATTCTCATCATACACATCCTTTGTCTTCAAAGGAGAAAGTAGTAACATCCATTGAGAGAGAAAGCTTTCTTAGGGCTATGTTCGCAAGCCTGAGAATGTCTTAGAGGATTTTAGCAGATCACAGAGTTTTACAATATACATCAAGACACTTTTGATAATGAAATATTTATAATGAGTATAAACATGATTGTGAAATAATTATTCCAAGGCAATAGGTTTAAGCAAAAGTGGTGTGAGGCAAACCAGAATGGATGGTTCTAGCTATATACACCTGTTGTTTGCACCACAATTTATCTTAGACAAATGGATAAAAGTTGTAAATAAGCACAATGGAAAAAATGTATGCATGTATACTACTACACATAAATATTAGATTAAATCATATGAAATTGCCCTCCAAAAGTAGCAATTATGTTTCGTTCAATCTAATATGAGATGCCTGTGATAACTTCAAAATTTTGATGAATCTGCTGATTACTTCTTTAAATAGTAAATTCTTTGAGGATAAGAATAATTTCTTTTTTCATTCTGTTATTCATTTTTTGTTCATTTATTTGTCAAACATTTATTGAGCATGGACAATATGCATGTGCTATGCTACACGCCGGGGATAGAACAATGACACAGTGGGAAAGGACCTGATACCCAGGAGTGATAGATTTGTGTCCTTTTACCCTATTCTAGCTAGAATCTGCCCATAATTAAATGAATGTAGTAGGTTCATATTTGTTATTTGATGTTGAAAAAAATCTAAGATGCAAATTGAAGTACAAAATTATCTTGCTGCTATTCTTGTGGCACTCCCACAAATTGATATCCAAGGACATATGTTTCTCTCTGTATTCTTTTTTTTATTGTGCCTTAGGATTTACTCAATAACATAACATAAATTTTTCCCACAAGGGGTTTACAGTCTAGTAGAAGAAGCACAACATGGAAGTGCATTAAATTTCATGGGTGCCCTAGTTTAAGTCTGTATAGGGCATAGCTGAGCTGCAAGAGAGGAAGTGAGGTGGGAGTGAGTAAGGAATTATTCATAGAAGAAGTGAGGTTGGAGATATCAAGCATTGGTTTAAAAACTTTTACTGAATGCTAGGCACTGTGCTAGCCTTTGGGGGTGAACTTTGGACTTGAACCATCTCTACTTCACAGAGGTGAATTTCCATAGAAGATGATGATTTTCAAATTAATAACCGTAAAAATAAACATAGCCATCAGTTGTGATAAATGCAACAGGGGGAAAAAAATAGTAAGCTACAGAGTATGGAGCAGAAGGACCAGATTTTCTTTGGAGGAAGATCACTCTGAGGTAGTCATGCTGAACTTGAGGCCCAAAAAATGAATTCAAATTAGACAAGGGAGGAATAGTTGAGAAAGGACCTCCACCATGTAGAAATGACTGCCCTGAGGAGGGGAGCAGACTGGAGTGGAGATGGGGATAATGCTAAGTGAAGAGAGACAGGGAACAGGCCATGCGGGCCCAGCATAAGGAGTTTTTGTCTTGAAAGAAGCAGAATTGTTGCATGGGCCCTTTTGGAAGGTGGGTATATAGGGTTTGGTTGGTTAAGACATGGAGACCTGAATATCACTATTAGTGAGAAACTGTAAGCAATTTGACAAGGCTGGAGCATGGAGTGTGAGGGAGGCCACCAAGTTTTTTGAGTTCTTATAAGTGACAGGGAGCTATTAAAGAGTGGGTATGAGCAGGGGAATGGTATCAAATTGTACTCAAGAAAGATAAGTCTCAAAGATGAATGAATTAATTAAAGATGGCAAAGGATGAAAGACCTTGCCAGTAGGTAGAGGAGGAAGGTTTGATCTAAGGTGGTGGTATTAGGGATGAAGATGCGCAGTAGGCACAATCTATAGGTTATTGATGAGAGGAGAAGAGGAGAAGTTCAGTTCATGGCTTGTGTGTTGCGTGGAAAGGGGTAGCAAAAGGAGAGGACAGTTTGGGCAATAGAATGTGAGTCATTTTGTACCTGATAAGTGCTTATGGGAAATCCAGCCTAATGTTACCTAAGTAACTGATTAGTTAACGTTTTCTGAAGTTGATGAAATTCCCTCTGAATATTTTGATATGTTAACATAGTATTTATTGAGAGACTTGGGAGCATTCAAATTAGTTATAAAGGAGTATTTGCATTTTATAACTGACAGATTGTTTTATTCTGATTTACTCAATGACAGACTTATTATTTTTTGTGTGAGAGACATTTGACTTTGTCACAGTTTAAAAAATATGTTATTTCTGATATGTTTAGATGGTGAGTTTTCAAAAACAGTTACATATTACTAGTCTTGCTGTGTTCTGTTTTTCCCCCATTCAGTTTCCCATTAAATATACAAGCATAACATCTGGCACTCTTCTTTTTAAGGACTCTGGAAAAAAAGCAGCAAGGATTAGATTTAGCACTTGACAAATCACCCAGTTGTAATATCTTCATCTAGCATTGAGTTTGAAGCTGACTGAAATGGCCACGTCAAGAGCAGCACTGTGTAATGTTACTGAGGAGCCATTAGAATTCCTAATATGGTGGGGCATTCTTGAGATGCACGGAATGGCCCATTTGTATGGTATCATGTGAGACAGGACTACAGCTATAACGCATCAAGGCGCCAGGATGACAGGGTCTGCAGAGCACTTCTTTTCTGTTATTTGTCAGACTACAACCTTGTTGACTGATAATGGCAGTTCTTTCTTTGCTTCCTTTTTTCAATGGCAAATTCTTTGGACTCGGAGCTGAAAAGTCTCTTTCCAGGCCTGAAAAATCATCTGTTCTTAGAGTTGGAAGGGACTCAATAATTATCTTACTCCAAATCCCTGGCATTTTTGCAAATGAGAAAAAATAAGGCACGGAGAGGTTAAGCAATTTGGCCACGGTTGTCCAGCTAATCCCTGAACTCTCCGTTCCAGCTGGACTCCTCCCTCAGGATGGGCAGGAAGGCAGCCTCCTTCCTCCTTCTAGCTTATTTGCCAGAAGTTAGTCTTCCTTCACTTTATAAAGCCTTTCGGAAATAATCTTACTCCTTTGAAAGAAGAAAAGACATGTTTTATTTGCAAAACTTATTTTTGTTTTGTTCCAGATGGGCTTTTGTTCTAACCCATTTGAGAGAGCTTTCATGACACAGTGTGACAACTCTCTCATAGCTGGTGCTGCCCAGTTGAATTTCTGCATCACAGCTATAGCAAAACCCCATATGCTTTGGAACATGGCATCGTCTCTACATTCAGGACAGGACAGGTGCAAGAAAATAGGCAGCACATTGCCTAGGTCTTTAGGCTGGGTGCTACTAGGGTGTGGACATTCCTTAGAAGCAACCATTTATCCAAGTAAAATTTTCAAAAGGATTCTTGAGTCTTGAAATTCAAAATTCATACCTCCGTCCTAGGACTGAACTCCCTTGTGACTCCTGAGTTCCTGTGTGACTTCCGTGCCACCGGAGGCTGGGTGTGCGATGGGCAAGGTGGTGCTTGGAGCATGGCCCCGTCCAGGGAAAGGATGGGCATTTTGAAAATGACCTGTGAGTGCGAGAAGGAAAAGGACATGTGTGGTGTTTATCAGTTACTGTGTCAGCTCGGTGGGGGAGGGATTCGGGAGCCTCTTTTCAGGAATCACAATGTCTACTCAGTCCCAGCTTTCTCTTTATACTTTCCCCTAACACAAAATTATCGTTCTGGTCTGGTGTGGGATGGTGTGGGATCGCTCTGGCTCATCAGGTTGTCTGTGTTCTGAGGCCCTAAGTGGTTGGGTTTAAAAAGCCAGAAAAGACTTTCTTCTGCTCCGTCTGGAACATCTCTTCTTGAGGCAGTGGACACTGAAGGGTCCACCTTCTAGAGAAGGAAAGGGTATTGGAGGATAAGACGAGGAGGGAGAAACATCAATTACTAGCTCAAAACCCACTGCCTTTGTAAGAGCTCAGTTAAAGAAAAACAGAGACTTTAGTGTAATGTTCTCAGCCTGCACTGTGTCCAAGAGCAGCAAACAAGTGCAGCTATGAGCTAAGCCCACGGGATGATGAGAAACTGTATCCTGGCAGATTTTTCTCAAACCTTAGGCATAAACAGAATTTTTTTCTTATTGTAGCATAGCTTAATTTTGAACCAAAATGGTCATGGACTATTGAAGCTTGTGGGTCCTCAGGGATTATCTGTGCTGGATATTCTCTGTCCTTACAGACCTGTTCCCCACTTTACACTATTCTGTGTCTTGGGAGACTAGTCTCCATGGGCCACATCAACGGGCTTATCCAACCTCCGGCTTCTGTTTGGACTTGGCTAATAGGAGGCTCCCACTTCACCATCTTACAGGTGGTCTCCTTAACCCAGCCCACACCTTGTTAATAACTCCCTTTATAAAAACTCCCATTTGAGTATATAATCTCTTTCTTGCTGGGACCTTAAGCAATACATCTTCTAATCCTACATGACCATTTTAGAGATGAGGACACTGAGGTACAGAGAGGTCCTCTGGCTTTTCCAGTGGTGTTCCTTTCCTCTTCCTTTTCCCAGCCATGGTTGTGTATTCACAGGCTGAGACTTAGAGGCCTTGGAATGCTGGACTAGGGATGAAGAAATCTCTGGTGCTAGAGTCTGCACTGCTCTAATGTGATGACACATTTCTAAAAATCTTCTGATTATTTAAAAACTGTGTCCTTAAAAACGGTATTTTATATGGTATATACATACCATGGACTATTAACCTTAAAAAAGAAAGTAGTCCTGTGATATTCGATAATGTGGCTGAATCTTGGGGATATTATGCTGAGTGAATTAAGCCAATACTGCCTGATTTCACTTAAATATGGTATCTAAAGTGGTCAAACTCACAGAAGCAAAAATGTTCGCTAGTTGCTGGAAGTGGGAGGATATTTATTTAGTGGTTGTTACGTTGCAGTTATGCCAGATGAGAAAGTCCCAGAGATCCACTTTGCAACAGTGTGTAGTAGTTAACAACATGTATTATGCAGTTAAAAGTTTATTAATAAGGCAAATCTCAAAAAAGAAGAAGCAAAATATGTATTTTAATAGGTCAGAAAGTAGTTAGGGAGCGGAGTCGCTCTGGGGACAGTGTCTGTGGGGGTGGTAGGGGCATGGCTGGGCTAGCGGAAAGTCAGGAAGCACCTTCTTCCTGCAGAGTGGAAGCACCTGTGCCAAGGCTTGGCTGGACGAGTGTGAATTCACCCACTCCCCTCCCCTCAGCCAGCGCCTTGTACAAGCACCGCCCCACTCCAAGACTCGAGGAGTCAGTTTCTAGTCACGCCTCTGACCATGTATAAGTTAATGAGTGTGTGTGTGTGTGTGTGTGTGTGTGTGTGTGTGTGTGTGTGTGTGAGAGAGAGAGAGAGAGAGAGAGAGAGAGAGAGAGAGAGAATGAATTTGCCTTCTTCTTTTTATTAACTTTCCTAAGTTCTCCGAAGAGTCTGTCTTGACCTCTTGTGTTCATTAACTCTAAGACATGTTTCATTTCTCTCACATTTTAATACTCTGATACCAGATGTGTCATACAACTGGAAGGATCTTCTATTGCAGTCGGTCAGGTGGTAGTTATGCTGTACATGTGTGCACTTGGTAGTTTTGGTTGCATGACTACACACTGAGACTGCTATCCTTTAAGTCAGAGATGCGACTGATGACCATCTGAGGAATGTATTCATAGGCATTGACTGAAATCTGACACCTGTTAGTAAGATTTTCTTGCCAACATCAACACTTGTGGAAAGGTATCTGAAACTTAGAAGAAAATCCCAAATATAAAACTTGAGCACTCTTAAGAAATACTGTATAATTAAAGCTCTTGGTGGCACAGAGGACAATATTGTATGGAAAAACACAGTCATTGGACCCTGTGGCAAAGGTGACTCAGGAGAGTGGGTTCTGAATGTTATTTGCAAACCAAAAGAAATTAATACCTAACCAATGGATTTCGTATTTTCTTTTTTATGAATATAATAAAATCTATATCTAAATAAATCTAATAGAGCTCTTTCAATTAGTATAAAATAAAAATTCTAAATCTTAGTTTTGTATGACAGTTTAATTTGCAGCCATTTTTTCTTTTTTATTGTTATATAAAATAGCATTGTCTCTTACAATCAATGAATCCGACAATCAATGAAATATGATAGTGAAGTAGGAAGTTTATTAAATTATTAGTATGAATCAAAAGATGAGTTGGAAAGCTAAGGACTGAGGGATGAGTTTACTAATTCTTTTACTCAATAAGCATTTATTAGGCATCTAGTATGAGACCAGTGCTGGGCTAGGCATGAAGATACAGCTCTGAACAAACAGACATAATCCTTGGGCTCACAAGGAAGACAAGATATATTGAACAAGTAGTTCTATGTATGATGTGGCAAAAGAAGATGTATAAATAGGGGAGGTTAAGATGGTCAAGGTGAGCAGACAGCCTGACTGAAGAAGTGACACTTAAGAGGAGAATGAAGGGACAGACAGGAATTAGTCAGGTGAAGGTGAGTGGGGAAGGGGAAGGTAGTCCTGGCAGAAGGAGCAGAGTGTATGAAAGCTGGGAGGTGGCAAGGAGTGAGGAGCTGGATCACAGACAATGGTACAGAGATGAGAAACAAGGCTTGAGAAGTAGGTGGGCATCAGATGACAAAGGACCTTAAAAGTCGTGGCAAGGCTTGGCCTTTATATCAAGAGTAAGAGGAAGTCGTGGAAGGGTTTTTAGTAGGGGTGTGGTATGTCATGCTCAGATTTTAGAATTATCATTCTGGCTCCTGTGCAAGAATGGAGTGCTGTAGGTCAAGGGCAGATGAAAGGAGCATGGCAGTAGTCAGCTGATTAGAGGGACGGATGCTGAATGAACAGAAGATATCAAATGATGCAAAGGAATCCTAGAGCAAGCAATAGTCTTCATTACTGATTGCGTTCCTCTGATATTAAATGCTTAGCTCCTGATAACTTAAGACAATAACTTTTTTATTTTTTGACAGAGTGACTTCTTCTGACTTGAGCCTGCAGAGTGCTTTGAGAGATCCGCCACCAGGTAAATACAGACAACATTTTTTTTCAGAGTTACAAACAATGCTTTTCTCCCAATATTCTCTAAGACCTAATTTCAATATTTTATTTAATCCTTGCAATAGCCTTGTAAGTTATGTGTTATTTTATTTCCATTTCGTATGTGAGGAAATTGAGGTGCAGAGAGGTTAGGGAACTTGATTCATGCACAAAGATGTTCATCACCGAGTGAAGTATAATAGCTAAACAAAATAAAACAAAGAAGAGAGAATCTAAATATCCAATGGTAGGCAAATTGTATCAAATCAATTCTGGTACATCATTTGATGAAGGTACTTTAATAATAATCTATACCAGATTAAGAAATTCTCCTCTTTTTCTAGTTTGCTAAAAGTAAATTAGTTCACCTATGTTAATTTCATTGAATGCTTTTCTATGAGATGATCCAATTGTTTTTATTTTTCGTCTGTTCATGGTAATTTACATTAATTGTATTTCTAATGTTAAGCTACTTTGCTGAGATAAAACCAACTTAATCATGATAAATTATCTTTCCTATATTTTGCTAGATTTAGTTTGCTAAGTTTTAGTCTTGCAATTGGATAAATTTTTCTTTCCGGGATTTTCCTTGTCAGGAATGGTTTTCAAAATATTTGAATTACTTACTACTTAAATATTATGGTGGAATATAAGAGTAAAACAGTTTGGGCCTGGTGTTTTCTTCCAAAGAAGATTTTTTTTTTACCTACTTATTTAATTTCTGACTTACTTAGGTTTCCTATATCTTCTTGAGTCAGTTTTCATAAGTTTTATTTTTCATTGTATATACACATTTCTTGGATATGTTGGATATGTGCATAGGAGGAGAGTTTTGGGGTCAGGGGATTGGTATATGTTCAGCTTTAGCAGATACTATCAGTTGTCTAAAATGGTTGTATTGATTGAAAAGTTTACATGGCAACCAGGAGTGTAAGAAGGTTCTGATTTTCCATATCCTTTCCAATACAAGGTGTTTTCTGTTTTAGTTTGATTTTTTTTTATTTATGCTCTACTTTTGGGTGTGCAATAGGATCATATTGCAGTTTTAATTTGTATTTCCCATAGGATAATTAAGTTGGACACTTTTCCCTATGTTAATTGACCATTTGCATATCTTGTTTTGTGAAGACCTTTCAAGTCTTAAAAGAAAAAGTGAAGTGTTTATTCAAGTTTTTTGAAAAAAAATTGGGTTGTCTTATTGAATTGTCTTTCTTATTGAGTTATAGACACTGTTAATACTATATATTTTTAATTTGAGGCCTCAGTAGGATATGTATATGCTGTGGTTTACATTTTTACTTTCTTTTTATGAATATAAATTCCTTTAAATAATGTAAATTATCTATTTTTTCCTCTGTAGTTAATACTATCATTTCCTATTTAAGAAATCTTGGCTTTATTTCCAGATCACAAAGAAGTTTTATGTTTTCTTCTGAAAGCTGTGTTATTTTACATTTTGACCTACAGTACATCTGGAACTGGTTGTATTGTGTATGGTTTAGAGTAGAGAGTCAAGATTGTTTTTTTCCATGTGGATATTCACTTGACCGACCAATCACCCTCCTTTTACCATAGCACTATTTGTCTGTTTATTTATTTTGGCTCAGTTTACTGAGGTATAATTAGCACACAGTAAAATGTACTCTCTTGAAATTCCTGGTTTGATAAGTCGTTACGAACGTATGCAGTCATGTAACCACAGTCAGGATGCAGAGCATATCAACACCTGAGTGCTCCTTTGCAGTAAATCTACTTCTGCCTCCAGCCCTTGGCAATCACTAATCTGATTTCTGTCCCCAGATTCTTTTTTCCAGAATATATCAGTGGAGTAATATAGTCTGTAGCCTTTGTTTCAGACTTCTTTCACGTAGCATAGTTTTTGAGATTCATTCATGTGGTTGCCAGTACCAGTAGTTTGTTCTTTTTGGTTGGTGCATAGAGTTCCATTGTGCGGATATACCACAATTTGTTTATCTATTTACCAATTGATGAATATGTGGGTTATTTACAGTTTGGGGGCTATCATGAATAAAGCTACTATAATCATTCATTAATAGGTATTTGTATGGATGTATGTTTTAATTTATCTTGGGTAAATTACTAAGAGTATGATTACTGGGTCAGACGGTAAATATAGCAAGTACTTTTTTAGTTGACATTATTTTTAAAAATCCCTCCAGCTGTTTCCAAATGACTGAGCCATTTTGCATTCCAGTCAGCTACATATGTAATTTTTGGTATCATCAGTCTCTGTAATTTTAGCAATTTGAATTGGTATATAGTGTTATCTCTCTATAGCTTTAATTGTCATTTTCCTAATGATTAATGACGTTGAATGTTCTTTCATGCGCTTCTTTGCCATTTACATATCTCCTTTGGTAAAAAGTCTGTTCAAATCATTCACCCATTTAAAAAATTAAGCTATCTATCTTTCTATTATTGAGCTAAAATAGCAAGTATTCTTGGTAAAAACCTTTTATTAAATGTGTGCTTTGCAAGTAGCTTTTCCAAGTCTGGCTTGTTTTTTTTTTAATACTCTTAGAAGTGTCATTCAAAGAGCAGTTTTTACTTTTCATGATGTTCAGTTTATCGATTTATTTTCTTCTATGAACAGCAGTTTTGTGTTCTAAAAGATCTTTGATAAAACTAAAAATACAAAGATGTTCTTTTTTTTTCTAGAAATTTTATAGTATTAAGCTTTACGTTTAGTTATGTGATACATTCTGAGGTAATTTCTGTAACCGATGTGAGGTAAGGGTCAAGGTTTCATTTTTTATATGGATGTCCAAATTTTGCAGTACCTTATGTTGAAAAGCTAGCCTTTTTCCCTTTTAATTACCTTGGCACCTTTCTATCTCTCTCTTCCTTCTGGTACTATAATTACATGCATATTACGCTGTTTGATATTGTTCTGTATCTCTTGGATACTTTAAGAAAATACTCCTGTCTCTCTGGGTAATTTCTGTAGGCCTATCTTTAAGTTTACTTATTCTATTTTTTTTTTAACTGTGCCCTGTTTCTTCATCAGCCTGTCAAAGGAATTCTTTGCTTCTGATATTGCATTTTTATTTCTAAGATTTCTATTTAATTCTGTCCTATAGTTTTTACTTCTTTACTGAAATTCTCCTTCTTTTTCTAAATTTCATTCTTCTTTTCCATGTGAGCCTTTTGCATATTAATAATAGCTATTTTAAAGTCTCCATATGAGTGTTCCAATATCAGAATCATCTCTGCTTAGTTCTGTTGGTTACTTTCTGTATCTTAACAATGGGCTCTTTTTCTTTGTATTTTTTTAATGTCTCATAATTTTGATAGGATGTTCGACATTGTTTGTAGAAGAACCATAGTTAATAAAGTAAATAATATTGTTACTCAGAAATGGGCACCCTTCTTTTCTAAGTCTGTTGATGTGAGAGGGATTGAGTCAATTTTGTTAGTTACTTTCAGCCCACCAGGCTCCAGAGCTTTCCAGTGGTGGCCAGTAATTACCACATGTACAGTGTGGCCTGGTGGGCCAGAGAGTTTTTCTCACTGTTCAAATTCCATCTTCAGCTTTTAGCAGACCCTCCACACCTGCTCCCCTGAGGGCATCTCTCTCTGCGTTTGTTCTCCCCTCCTAGCATTAGACTGTTCTCGTTCATTGCTCAGTGCAAAGCTGTGGCCATGGTAGTGAGATTCTCAGGTCTCATGGTCCAGCCTCAGTCTCAGGGGGCCTTGTGGGTCTAGGCCTTAGGACTGGGGCTTTTGCCCATGTTCCTACTCCTCTTCATGGCAGCTCATCTCTGCCTTGTATCTGTGGCTGTCTTGGGTGGGAAAGAGTTTCCTACCCTCCCTTGGTGGTAGCAGAGCTCTTCTTTGTGTCAGTGCAGGATTCTGGGCCCAAGAGTTTCTTGTCCTTCCATCAGGGCAGATGGCTTATGCTTCTACCCTTCCCAAGAGTCAGTGGATCTTTGCTTAGATTTTGGAAGTGGGAAGCTTTTCTGCTCTTCTCCCAGTGGTTTAAAGCTTTTGCTTAATGTGAAACAACATTCTGGATAGTGGGTGGAGTTTCTTGCCCACCTCCACTCTTCAGTCTCTGACCTTGCCCATCATCCTTCTCACAAACACTTATTGGAGACCTGTGGAAGGAAAGCTTGAGAGAGACTCTCAGGAATTCTATACTATCATGTTCTCCCACACTTGCCTTTTATGAATTCATTAAAATTTCAACTATCTTCTTCTTACCTGCTTTTATGGTGGCCATCTCGTTCTACTGTGCTCTGTCAAAGGTGACAGTTTGTGTGTCCTGTTTCTCTTTGGAGGACCATGTCATTCTCTAAATTAGTTCAATGGTTGTCTTGTAACCTTAGCTCTCTGATGAGCACATCACAACTTATGATTTTGTTGATTATGTAACCTTCTTCATTGTTAGGATGGAAATGAAATTCTCTATGGCCTTCTGTACTTTAAGTGGTTGGTGTTAACCTAAAACCTAGGAGGCAATAATTGAATGAAAATAATTTGTTTAGAGCCAAAGGAATTGCAAATTGGGATATACAAACTCAGGTAGAAGCCCAATAGTGTTCCCACCTCCCCCCACAATAGAAGAGGCGCTCCGGATTTTTCTGGGGAAAAAAGAAAGGAAGATGAGATAAGTTGTATTAAAGAAGAGTTCATTGGTGCTAAATGAAATAAGGTTAGCTTTGTACTTCATAGATTGGTTAGCAATTCAGTCATTGGCAAAGACCAATTTCATCAGTCCTTACGAACAGGATATTCTCATTCTTACTGATTTTTTGGAGTGTTGGTGGTTCGACCAATTCAGAAAATAAAGAAAACAAGATGGGCACAGCAGTTTCTCTGAAATGGCTGCTCAGGCTTTCTACAATATGGCTCCACTCATGTCATCTTTCATAATGCAGAACTGTGTTGCAGCTTTTTAAGAGACATGGTATTAAAGGAAAAGTGTGGTTGTAAATAAAAACACTGGTCAGAAATAGATGAAAGTTGAATCAAAAGAAGGCAATAAACAACAATTCAAAACTTAATGGGGAAGCTGGAGGACTTAAATTTTCTTTCTCTCTTGGGTTGGCTGCACTCAGAATTACTCTTTTTTCCTTCTCAGGACATACATGCTTGCAGTGGCAGGAGTAGCACAATAGATAACTTCATTCAAAGGCTTAGGGTAAGAGAAAGAGGAAAATTGCCTTTCGCTACTGTAATTGCCTTCACGAGATGGAGCTGGGATAGGGAAACCAATGAAAAGAAGACAAGAAAGAGACAACATAACAGACACTCTGGGGGCTTGCAGCTTCTCAGAAAAGGGCTGTAAAATGAAAGATCCTAAAGAACTCTGGATGTCCGTGGAGTCAAGGGGGTGCATCATCATAGTTCCAGACAGATCTTAATGATTCCCCAAACATCTCGAGAGTAGTCACCTCAACTTTCAGCTTGGGTATATTTAAAGTCTACATCTTGCTCTTTCAGGAGTGGTTAGGGGCCCAACAGCATCAGCTTCACCCAAAAGCTTGTTAGAAATGCAGGATTCCAGGTCCCCCCCTCAGACCTGATGAATCAGAACCTGTATTTTAACAAGGTCCCTGAGGGATTCTTTGCACTTGAATCTTTGAGAAGTAATGTTTTACGTAATCACTGTTTCTTTCTTTCTTTTTTTCTTTTTCCAGCTAACTGTGCTTTAAATAATGAGATTAAAATCTTTCAAAGTCAAAATATTGTGAAGGTAACCCTACTTTAAGAATAAAATGGAATATAGTGAACAAAATTAAGTAATTAAAATGCATCTTTTAGTTAAATTATTGAATTTAATTGAACAATTTTCAATCATGTATATATTTGAAGCTTCTTATTGTCAAATTCTTCTTTGATTTTTTGTGTTCCTTGCACTCAAAAACCTTAACTCTTTATTGTAGCAGAAATTTTCCTGTTGCTTTCTCTTAGAAAGGAATTTCTTAGATCTATGAAGCCTATCTCCTAGAGGCAGTTTTATCTTCCTCTCCACTTTGTTTTAGCTCAAGCAACAGGTTCCTACATAAACCTTCTATTGATGCTTCAAAACATGGCCCAAAGGGTACTAGTGATAACCTATCTCTCTGTCAAGATTCTTTCCCAGAGACCCTCAATTTTTTAATCTTCTCAACTTCGAGTATTTTGTGATGCAGTGATGGGACTGTGCTACCAGAATTCTAGTTTTCTCTATTTTCTTCTATAACAGTTAATTTTACATTTATCACAGTTCTTAAAGTTGTCTTCTTTCCTTTGATATCATAAAAAATACCACACACAGTTGCTGGATTATAAGACCTGCTTTCCTTTTGTTTTTGTACTCAGGTATTTTGAATCTCACCCAAATACCCCTTTGGTGAGAGACAGCAAGTCAAAGAGTTCTGGCAGTATCATTAAACTGTTTTAACATATCTTGTTCAATATGGGACCATCCAGTATTTGTTCCAAGCAGATAGACAGAGAAGGGCACAAGGTCATGTTGACCAGCTGAGTCAGTCTAGGTAAAGAGTTGTCCTGGTTTCCTGGGGCCAAAGAATTCTGCTTTAATCTCAATTATCAGCCTTAGCTGAAAGGGAAGCTGGATAATGTAGCTCTGAGTTGTGCATATTGCTGTTGCAAAAAAAGTCAGGGCTGGGTTTGCTGTGAATGGAGAACTGAATGCAGACATCAAACAGATAGGGAGCTAAATATCAGCTTTATTCTCAATGGTCCTGAATTGGAGAATGAGCTCAAATTATGGGCAAGATAGGCTAATATCAGGTCTTCTATTATTTTTATTGCTGAAATCTTTCACGGAAAAGAAAAATACATGCTGCTGAGGCCAGATCTAGAGAGAAGGGAAGGTGCCCAGACCCACCTCCATGTACTTTCCCTTACTCAGTCTAAACAATTCAAGAAGTTATTCCCTTGAGGAGGAGCGAAGGCTTGTACTGAAGGATAGAAGTCACCTTTCAATAGTTTTAAGAAGATAAATTGTTTTATGTGCCTAGGCAGGAATGCTGGGAAGAAGAATAATGCTCCTCCCAACAACTGTCATATACACCTCTCTCTCTCTCTCTCTCTCTCTCTCTCTCTCTCTCTCTCTCTCTCTCTCTCTCTCTCTCTCACATTATCTTATTATATATTGTTATATATTGTGATAATTGTGTTGTTTTTTTCTTTGTATATTTTTCCCAACTCTTATTGTTAATGGCCTTGTAATATAGGTGGTTATCTGTTCTGGGAGTTGAAAAAAAGGAGAATTCACATGTGTTGAAGTTGCAAAACCTTCACAAAGGAATTGGAGACTAACTGATTATATATTTTAAAGGGCAGATAGAATTTTTCAGGTAGAGAGAAGGGTGATTCAGGGTGAATAAATGACATGAGCTTCAGTCAGTAGACTTCTGACTTCTTAGGAAGCTTGCTATAGGATTCTTCACAGGGTCCCCCTACATTACCACATAGAAACAAAGAAAGAAACCAACTGCTGCAACTCCCCTTACCCGAAGGGGTTTAGTGCCATTGGTGTGCAGCAGGCTCTGGCTTCTCTGGTCTGCCTGTCATCCTTGACTCCTGCTGTCACAGTGATTTGGAAACCCATAACAACCAGCCCTGCTCTCTACGCGAGGCTCAGCTCAGGACTGTGAGCTGACAGCTGATTGTCGCTGCTGATTGCTTTGCTGACAGTGCTTTGTGGCTATTTTGGTTTTTCTTGAGTGTTCCTTAATTAGAGGAAATGACATCTTGTGCTGTCCAATCATCCTCTTGTCAGATGTTATTACATTTGTAGGAGAATTAGGTGGCATCTGAGTTTATTCCTGCCACATGGGTATGAGGATCTTGGCCAAGACGGTGGCCCGCCCCTCAACTCTGAGACAGGTTTGCCACTGGTGTGAGGAAGAGAGTTCTATATTCCCGTTGTGGGCTCTAAATACCCAAGACTCTACTCGGGTCCCTGTCGAGGCAGCAACATTCCACTGCAATGTTATACCTCACAGTGGCTGTTGACCTGATAGGATACTTTCTTCTCTCGAAATATTTCTGTATTCCTTTGCTCTTTGCCTCTCTGGCTAACATCCAAGACTCTTTTATTTTTCCCTGGGAGAAACACAGCGGAGGATGGCTCCCTTTTGGTGATATTTTTTAGAGGTGGTTTGCCATGCAGTATAGTAAGTGAGATCTCACTACATTGCTTTAATTAACAGGAAGAATGATTTTAAGTTATAAAATATTCTGAGTTATAAAATAAGTTTGAAGAGTTTTATAACTCTGGAGTTCACAGAATAACTTTTACCAGCTGCTTTTTAAGAGTCACTTCTTTCTAAGGATATTCTTTTGTGAATGCTTTATTTGGAATAGTTGTGATTAATTATACATAAACTGTGTTTGAAAGTTTAAAAAAATCAGTTTATTTATTGAATGAGTATGGATCCTTCTTTTCTAACTTCTTGTTTAAGCATTAATTAAGTGCAAAAAGGATTTATTGAGTCTGCTGAGTGCCCTCCAGCTTAACAAAATCCCCACCCTCAAGAACTTATATTCAAATTGGAAAATCAGCATTCTCTAGTGGTCCTTTCTTCATGGCCTCCTTGAAGGCATACAGGGTTATGTGATTTTTCTCTAAGAGTCTTCACTGTTAGAGCAGAGAACACAGAATACAGAACTATTCAGGGTTGCAAAGACAAAAGGACAAAGATATTGAAGGTTCCTTGGAGAGACCATAAGCATCTCAGGCTGGGCACAGAAGGAAGGGAGGCCCAGGTGTGTGTGTGTGCATGTGGAGCTGTCAGGAAGATGGAGGTGGTTACTGGACATGGTGGGCAAGTGGCGGCCAAAGATAGGAGATCTCTGTGAGGTCAACAAAGAAATGAAGAGCGGGTAAGAGATGGGAGGCAGAACGAAATGCTTCCTGACCTCTTTCTGCAGGTCTACTTGTCTCCTCAACTGAAGGGTGAACAGGGGCCAGGCTCAATATTTCCTGTGTGTTTCCTTCAGCCCCTGGTTTAGTATGAGGCTCACAGCACGTACTTCCTAAATATTTCCTGAAGACAATATTTGTGGGCTTTTTGAAGATCATTTTGGGGGTCAAATTTCTTCCACATACATAGAAATAACTGAGGTGCTCATTGGCTCTTGTATGTGGTGCGTGCTGCAGTGTAACCTGGTGATGGTGTAAATATGAACACACACTATGGGGAAGAAGAAACCTCCATCATCTGATATTTGTTTATTGCTTTTGGTTGAAGGGCAGTTTTATCTCTAGGGAGATAGTCTGGGAAGACTTTAGAGAGTCCCACTTTTGGATGTGATTTGGCCTTACCAGTGAAGCCAAAATACTCTTCCTCTCCATAGGCCAATAGTTTTCCTTTCGCTCTTTATGATTTTTCAGGCTAAGTGCATTTGAAGGCCCAAATGAGCACCTTAAACTTCTTTCTGATCCTATTACTGTTTCTCTGCTCAAGATTCAAAATATTTCTCAGGCTTATATTTAGCTGAAATAATCTTCATAAAAAATTTCCACGAATGAAGTTAGAGCAAAAACTAGAGAATGAAATTTTAATTCTGGAATAAAAGCTAAAACTTTGTGATATCATTCCTATATATTATTATATATTTCATGATTAACTTGCTGCTCCCTGGGCACCACACCCACTGGGAGCTCTTGGCGATAACGTCTTATGGTTAATGTGGTCCCCCGAGTGCTGGCCCAGGGCTGGGACACACTACATGCCTGTGAGTGTGTGTGTGGTGTGGTGTGTGTGTGTGTGTGTGTGTGTGTGTGTGTGTGTGTGTGTGCGTGTGTGCACGCTTGAAGAGAATATGTTGACTTTCAGTCCAAACATACCAGCAGTGTCTCTGATGCGTATTTCTGTAGGTAGCATCTTAAAATTCCCTAAGCTGTACCATAGACACACAGACTGGACCAGAATCATGTGGTTACCATGGCACCCTAAGAGCCTTTAGAAACTCATTGACTTCTCCAGACAGA
This sequence comes from Macroglossus sobrinus, assembly GCA_004027375.1. NCBI lineage: Eukaryota > Metazoa > Chordata > Mammalia > Chiroptera > Pteropodidae > Macroglossus > Macroglossus sobrinus. Next base: position 86,655 of record PVKZ01003158.1, read on the forward strand.
AGGATGGTAAACTGCTCTGACAGAACATTTTCTGCCTTAGAAACTAAGAATAGACTCTACATTTATCTGAAACAGAAAATCTGATCTTCAAAACTTTTCTCAAGTATTATCTTTTATAAGATATTTGCTGAAAACTGCTCACAAGCTTATATGCTCTAGAACTGACTGGTAGCAGCTGTCCTTTCATCTCTGATCTGGAAGCTTCTTTTTGAATAAAATAGAAATGTGAATGACTTGGGCTAAGAAATCACTTTGAATTTCACAAAAGAGTTGAAGTAACAGAGCTCTCCTGTTTATTCAAGGAGAATGAAGCAAAAATGGGTCTACTGTGAATAAAATGGCAGGCCCGCCTTCTTCATAGGCAACTTCACCCCAAACAGTTCTTTGATGTTAATCTAATTCCCACTCATTGCTAACTCCAAAGCAACAGGGCTTAGATCTTTGAAAGGATTACTTATTATAAAATGTTCTTGTCTGAAATTCCTGCCTAATGGACAAGGCCACCGAACCTCTAGCTTTTTGCTTTGGAGTTAGTAGGCAGGGACTGTTTAAGTTGTACAATTTCTATTGCTCGACATATGTATAACACTTTGCAGTGTTCAAAACACTGTTACATCGATTGTTGTAACAACTGCCTTAAGGCAGAGAGGTAAATTTTATTTTTTTAGTTCTTTTTTTTTCTTTTTTTGAATGAGAAGATTGAGAATCAGAAAGATTATGCCTCCTTCAACATCAGTTCTTATCAGGAAATAGGCCTGGAATTAGAGTGTACTCTTCCTGTTCCAAAATCAGACTCAAGTTGCCCTGTTGTGATGGGCATAGCGTGAGGATGATAAGGGAGAACCTACAGCTTGTTGGGTAATCAACTGCTTAGTTGTCTATCTCCCTGATTTGATTTTTAAGCTCCTGAAGGTGGAGATTATTTTATTCACTGTTAGAGCCCCAGTGCCTAGAATACTGCCTGCTACAGAGTAGGTGATCAATTAACATTTTTGTTAATAAACAAGTAATAACAGTGTCAATGTTTTCACCTCTACCTACCCCCACTTCTTACGCATTCCAATGGCATAGAAAATGTTAAATATAAGAATTCTATCTAAACGTAATAAGCAGAGATATGGGTATGATGGGGAAGTGCGTGTTGTCATCCATCAAAGTCATGGGTGGAGAACAGTGAACTGAGCTGTAGAAAAACACAGAAGAAACACAAAACATAGCTTCTGCCTTGAGGGAGCTTAAATATGACTTAGAGAGATAGGATGTCCACCATGGAAAAGATGAAGAAAAATACTCTGCAGTCAGTCTGTGTGGTTGGCCCTGCCCTCTCTGAATCTCAAAGTTGGAGAAAAGAAAAAGGATATGCACTGCAAAAGCCTTGGTTTCAGAGCAGGGAGGAAGTGGAAGGACTGTACTGTCACTTTCTTTGTTTGGTTCTATAATTACCTGTACCTCTTCAAATGTTTTTATGCAAGGAACTAAATGCAGCAACTGGTCGAGGGATGAATCATTCTAATTAACTAGGATAGGAGGTGAACTTTGACAAAGCTTCAATTGGCTCTTTTCTTTAAGTAGTCAAGTAATTATGCTGTAATTTGGCATCAGTAAACAATTGTTTCCATCCTTATCTCAACCAGAACTCAGAGTTTCCAAATCCTTTGGGGGATTTTCAAGGTTTAGTTCTCAAACCACCTGTGTCAGTATCCCTGGACATCTTATTCACCGATCTGATGCAGGGTCTTGGAATCCACTCATCTTTATTTTAATGAACATTTTATTTTGGAATAATTTTATATTTATAGAAAAATTGCAAAGATAGGCTTTGGAGAGGTATTGAATAACCAGCACTGTGTTAAAGCAAAATGCAGGAGAGAGCCTGATTAGTTAATGGTGCCTGAGTTAAAACTTGTGCTCTGATTATTAATTCACCCCTACTATGTTATTAGGAGCCCATTGCTTAATTAAAAAGGGGATCCAATAAAAACATTACATTTCGCCTTGGAAACTGCACACTTTATCAATTTGTTGCATATTCAACAAATATCATTTTGGTGGGTTAATGGTATAAAGAGAACTGTGGCTGACAGCTAAATAAATAAATATCCAGATGAAGAAAAACAAGTGCCATCTAAGATATAGTCTTAGAACGATAATGGATTTTAAGAGTATCATATACCACTTTGTATGATTTGGATAAAACGGTGCTTTTTCCCCCCTTGTTTTGTTACTTGGCTCTAGTTTTTGAAAGGCAATATCTTTATTCTCTCTGCAGTATAGTGAATTAAAGGGGAAAAGATCATCTTTCTGAAGCATCCATGTGACTTACGGAGAATTGCTTGTCTTTAGAACTAGGCTTTCCTGGGGTTTACCAAATGGATGTTTTTGATGGTGGGGAACAATGGATGAGATTTCCCCCCCTCTTTTTAAAAAAGAAGTAGATGTTAGGAGGAATATTAGCTATATTTAGCTGTTTTCTACATTAAGTTTGACATTAGATATGTTGTTTGCCAAAACAGAAAACTCAGTGCAGGTTTGTTTTGTTCATGTATGGTTTTCATAGATATTGGTTTTCTTTTGTGTTTGCTCACCATCCTAAGCCAGGAAACAACACGTCTGTATTTATTTTGCAACATGATTGCATTGGGATCTTGGCAGGAAACAGAATCAACCTCTGAGGGTTTGACTGAAGAGAGTTTAATGAGGGGACCATTGCTGACCTGTGTGCAGGGTTATAGGAAAGAACAAGGAGTGGACCAGCATCCAAGACGAGCAGCAAAGAGAAGACATTGCCATCCTCAGACCAAAGGGACAAAAAAGCAAATAGTGGAGTCCAGTGAGGGTTGTAATCATGGAGGAAGAGCCACTCAACAGAACCCAGAGCTGTGAAAGGACAAAACTGTTTTCAGACACTGCAGTGCAACAGGGAGACAGTAGGGAAAACAGCACCTCATCACGCTCCTCCCACCCTCCCATCTTTAGCTGGTGCCCCCATTAGTCAAACCCAATAGGAAGCTAGAGAGCAGGGAGTATAGAAGACACAGGGGCAGGAGAGGTGGAGTATGGTTGGGAGTATTGTAGAGAGGGGATGGAGAACAACCAGCAACATAGTCCATTGCTGTTGAGCCCCCCAAATTGATTACTTGTGACATTAGATTTGGAGGCAATGCAAAGTAAATACATTAAATTAATGAGCAAATACATGTTTTATATAGCCAGTTATATTGTTTTGAAAACTTACTACTCACCTAGCCTATTCTGAAGTTTTAGTGCATTAAGACCTTCTTTTCTTGAGTCTTTATAGCTTTACTGTATTGTGAGAAAGGCATTGACCTTTAGCATAACATGAGCCTGAATTTGACCTCTGGGGCCCTGAGGGAGGAGAGCCAGCATAGCTTGTGCTATTGGTTGTCCCAACTGACATGTTCAGAGTTAAAAATAGTCATCACAATGTGCATGCTCTTATTTTCTTAATGGGTTGTCTCAGAAGTAATTACTAGATAATCATTTGCAGTTGTTCATTGATTAGTTGTGCATGAATTATTTAATAAAAATAGTCCCAAGTGGTAGAAAGGCTTGTTTCTGGGGAAAACATTCACTCTAGTCCATATCCTCAGTTGCAGATTATTTGAAAATATAAGCAAAGCAATCTTAAATGCTTCTGGCAAAACTTGAACCACATCTGGCCCCAGGATCATTTAAGAACTTTTTCTAGGAGACTCAGAGAAATACAACTGAAAATAGACTAGTTTTGGCAATTTCAGTAATGGGACCTGAAAACGTTTTCTTTAGCTAGGAGTTTTTAGTGAGTGACAATTCAGCAGTGCCCAGAAGATTGTATTCTTGAGAAAAGAAATTCATATTTGATTTTCCTTTTCCTGGTGATCTATCTCTCTGAAATACTTTATATCAAATCTATAAATATGATGCAGTGGAAGCTTATCAGTCTCCTATTTGCTGTGATATTTTTGTATTGTTTGACCCTACTTTTCCTTTACAGATTTGTGATAAATTCTTGGGCAAAGCTACCTTCATCTAGAAGGCCCTAGAATAAATAAAATCATGCCCTTTAAAATATTATTTATTTATTTATGTTCATTAGTTAGTTTATACTGTTATTAATTTTGACTGTGATTCCTTTTCCCCTAGCTTGGACAAATGTCAGGTCTGGCTTTGTTTTCAGCCATATTGGCTGACCTCTTTATAACATAAAAATGTTAAGTGAAAGGTCAAAAATGGTCATAAGCTTTCTATTCTAGTGGTTGATTGACTTAAAGTTCAAGGGTCATTGACTCTCATAGAGTAAATGAGTTTAATTGCAATTTCAAGCAAAGCTAAAGAAAAAAAAACCCTGTTGATCATGGCTTATGAAGAGAATGTCATCTCTTTGAGTAGCTAGTATCAATAAGCTGCCAAAACTTCTTTAAATGGATATATAGAGACCTCTTTTTCCCTTATTGATCTGACCTATGCAAGGTGTTAGAGCAGGTGGGTAGTGGTTAATGCAATGCTGTGTTAGCTTTCTTTAACCCAAGAACCCAGACCCCATCATAACAGGCATTAGCACTGATGTAAAGATCATTTCTACCCTTCGAAGCTATTCCTGTCTGTGTCAGGATCATTTTTCAAATCACTGTGGTGGTAAACATTGGTTCATCTTTAACTCTGGTGCCTTCTACACTCCTTCAGGTTCAGTTAGTCACCATGATGGTCTCTTCCAGCTTGGCAAGATAGATTCATTTTCTTTTCCACTGTTACTTCTGTAGGCAAGGACCTTTCTAAGGGCCTATTTATCGAGATAACCTCTTGTAAGCCTGCCTGCTCATAATATTTCCTTGCTCCTAGAAAGTAAGCTTCCTAGACCATTTTATATATCAAGGATCTGCCTCTGCTCAGAAACTCTCAGCCAGTTCTTAGCTATGGAGTGAAATCCTTATTAGTGGCCAATGAATGGATTTCTGTGAGAACCAGTATGAGCCAGGCCTTCTGCTAGGTGCTGTGGAAACACAGACCACATCCACTTGCTTTTTTACCTTGTGTCCTTGATTAATTAGTTCCTATAGAGCAGGGAGTATATTTGATGTGTATAAATGCATAGCAGCAACTCTGGCTTTTAATCAGCATTCCTGATTACATATTTTCAGTAGAGGATGGCTCTTTAAGGCATGCAGCTTAGAAAATTATATACATAGTCCCCTCAAGGCTGCTTGATGTGGCCCCTAATATTTTTAAACTGTCTTTTTAGAATAATCTTTAGAACTCATAAGTTACAAAAGTAAAGTTCTCTTTACTTTTGTTCAAAACACAATTTATTAAAACCCTGTTTAGTACCAGGTGTCCTTGGCATATTAAGGTGTGTAAAAGCCCACCAAACAGACTGCCAGGGACACATCATAGGCTAAGAAACAGGTTTTTTACCTTTCTGCAGCAAAAGATTGTGCACACCATAGAGAGCTGTGGGGAGTTTCAACAGGTGGAAATTAGTGAAGAATATAGAGTTTGCAGGACTGGAGATAGTCATCAGATGGTCTTGGCTAGAGACTGGTCAGAATTCATCAAGTAGGAAGTTGCTGAAAAAATCGGTGGTCTTATTTTTTCTATTTTTTTTTGTCTGTCATTACACAGTTTTTGTAAGTTGTGGTTTCTGTTTCAATTTCCAGGTCCTAGTTGCCAGCTGACCTAGTTTTCCCTTTTTTAGAAGGATAATGACAAGATTCCTGTCCTCAAGGAGTTCCTAGTCTACTCTATTGTAATTTGATATGTGTCATAGTAGAGATATAAAGATGTTATAGAGTTCAGAAGAAACAACTTTTTTAAAATTACTATTTTGTTGAAATCTTATCGTATACAAAGCTCTGTATATATTATGTACTAGACAAGTTACACTATTTATTTAATCCCCAACAATTGTATGAAGTTGGTGTTATTTTTCTTATCCTCATTTTAGAGTCAAGAAAATGAGATGCAAAGAGGTTAAATAACCTACTCAAGGTCACTCAGTGAAAAGATGTCACTCTAGGACTTCATTAAACAAATATTTGCTGGGCACTGTTGTAGGTGCTTTATATAATTTCCAAACTAGACCTTTGAAGCAGCTACCAATCTTTATCATATTTCACTATTGGGAAAACTGAGACATGGGGAAGTGAAATAACTCACCTTAAATCATAGAGGTTGTGACCCCGTAATCAAGGCTGGATTTAGACCCAGGCAGCCTGGTTCCCCAGTCCATGTACATTACCATCTGTCTGCTGCTTCTCTTGAGATCTTGTCATTGGGTTCTCACATCTGTGTTAAGTGCTGTGCTATTGAGCCTCATTGGCAGAGGAGAAGCTTCACAGAAGGGTTGACAAGACTGGATGTGGTGATTAAGAAGGATGTTTCCAGATGGATTAGGGAGGAAAGGCCAAGGAATTGCATTCAGGAGGAGTCACCCATACGGAGTCCTGGGAGCAGGAAAGGCTCTGCTGGTGCAGGGAAGGGTGAGGTTTGAGGAGCTCCGAGTGGGTGGGACAGGGGACTGGTGGAAGCCGATAGAGTTAGACATGTGTGTTGGGACTGGATTGGGATGTCACAGTCTCCGTCATGTCTGAATGAAAGGATGCTCCTCTTCTTAATACTGCACTTGGCTCCAAATGACTGTTCTGGTCATAATGCATTCCCAAATGAGAGGGATTTGTCAACCCCCAAAATACTCATGCTGGAGGCAGTTCCAAAGGAAAAGTTCCAGAAATGTGTTAAACAGAGGAAGCTTTAGGGGGAAAATGCTGCCTAGAGATATTGTTAAGGTGATTGCTTTGAAGAGTGTAACACTGATTTGTCTGTCTTGTCAGTTAAAGAAAAAACACGTCACCGCTTTTGATCAATCCAGCATCCTGAATTGCAGCTTCTCTTATGGAGTTCTGGGAGCTGTTGTGCATTTAATCTTTACGCCAATCCTATAAGGTAGACACTGCCATAATTCCTCCTTATCCATGGTTTTGCTTTTTTGGTTTCAGTTACCCACAGTCAATTGTGATCTGAAAATATTAAATGGAAAATTCCAGAAGTAAACAACTTAAAAGTGTAAACTATTCGCCATTCTGAGTAGCCTACTCAAATCTTGCACTGTCCTGCTCCATTCCTCCCAGGACATGAATCCTCCCTGTGTCCAGCACCTCCAGGCTGTGCAAGCTCCCACCGTTAGTCTCTTCCTCTGGGTTATCAGATCAACTGTTGCCATACCACAGTGCTTGTGTTCAAGTCAACCTAATTTTACCTAATAGTGCCCCAAAGCACAAGAGTAGTGATGATGGCTATTCAGATATGCCAAAAATAAGCCATAAAGTATTTTGTTTAAGTGAAAAGGTGAAAGTTCTCAACTTAATAAGGAAAGAAATAAAAATTATATGCTGAGGTTGCTAAGATCTATGATAAGAATGAGTCTTCTATCTGTGAAATTGTGAAGAAGGAAAAAGAAATTCATGCTATTTTTAATATTGCACCTTAAACTGCAAAAGATACGGCCACAGTGAGTAGTAGGTGCTTAGTTAAGATGGAATAGGCATTAAATTTGGGGGTGGAAGACATGAACAGAAAAGGTGTTTTGATTGACAGCAATGTGTTGCACCAGAAAGCATTTAGCTTGTAACACTTAAGCAAGGGAGTCCCTGAAACAAGTGACCACATTCACATAGCTTTTATTATAAAATATTTTATAATTATTCTAATTTATTATTAGTTATTGCTTTTAATCTCTTAGTGCGCTAATTTATAAATTAAACTTTAGCCTAGGTATGTATATGTAGAAAAAAATAGTAAAAATAATATATTCAGTACTATTCACAGTTTCTCGGGTGTCCACTAGGGGGTCTTGGAACGAATCTCCCTTGGATAAGGGACACTACTGGATTCATGTCCCTCTGTGGATGAGGAAACTGAGCCTCAGGGTACTCATAGGATTTTGGCAAGTCGCATAGTGGGAGGTGAGAAAGCCAAGATTTCAACCCGGTTTATCTGGTTCCAGAGCCCGTTCCACCATGCGGCCTCAGGAAGTCTGTGGATCTTTAACTTATGAGAGTGCAGAATGTCCCAAACACAGCAGGCGATCTAATGCCATGGAGAGCTAGTAGTCCGGTGAGGGGAGGGCAGTGATGGGAACAAGAGGAGGGGACTTGTCAGAGCCTCAGCTACCCACCCCTCCATTCTGTGTCAGACCAACCCCTTTTTGCATACATTATTAGGATTTACTGGTTTAAAATAGTATCCTCACCCAGTATTACTCCTTGGACAGTCGGAGGTAGTCCTGAAAGCTAAGGACTGAAATTCTGATCCCCTGGGGCAATGGAGCTCCCCCAGGTTTGCTGGGACGTGGCTTCATCAGCCATGAGCATATACGTTTGTGTTGACCTTTCTATTACCAATCTAGTGGTTTGCTTATTTACCTAATGATAGGTGCCCTTGTTAGAAGCTGTGGGCACAGAAATATCCCTGTTGGCTCTGGACAAGTGCTGATCTCTGTTAATTTTGGGTATGGCACTCCGGTTCTTCATAGCATCTCAGAAAAGGTGGTAGCAGCAGCCAAGGAGCCCAGGACTGCTCATTCAGGAAATGAAGGGAGTGATTTGTTACCATTTTCTCCCCCTATAGTCTGTGCTTATGGATTCCCTATATTAACTAGTTAACTTAACCTAGGAGTGACCTGGTTCCTTTGGCTCTAAGCGTGTCCTGCCAGGGGCAGCAGTAGGCAGTGTGGCCAATAAGAGCCTGAGCTATAGACCGCCAGGGTCTGAATCCAAATTCCTTAGTTTATCTTGGCCAAGTTAGTTAAACTTTCTGCACCTCAGTTTCTTCATTTCTAATTGAAGATTAAGCAAGAAAAACCTTTGAAAATCTCTCAGCACGTTACATAATACATAGTAAGGACTCAATAAATGATAAGAATAGCAAATATTGAGTGAGCATTTATTCTGTGCCAGGCCATGGCGTGGGTTGTGCACTACACAATTCTCGGGGCGGGGGGACTTCCACATAGACGCCCATAGGAACGTCACCCCAGAGTCACCCATCGCGGTGGCCCTGTGCCACGAGCTGCTCTGAGCGCTTTGTGTGTTTTAACTCTTTAATCCTCACAACCCATCATAAGTCTTGTTTACGACCTAGACACAGGTGTTTATTACCTCACTCAAGTTTAGCCAGCTGGTTAGTGATCAGGCTGGGACACTGGTCATTTGTATTATTATGGTATGGAGTGGCATGTTTGCCCTCTATCCTGTATTCACGAAATGGAGGGAAGATCTCCTTGATAGTTTGATGTTCTTTATCAACTCATAACACATCAGTTGTCCTTAGGTATTTTAATATTTTTGAAACAGTTTATATTTTCAGCCTTTATAAATAATACATATAACTTCAGTTTAATAATAGAAATTCATTAATTCACTTGACTTTGGGGAAAAGTTACACACCTTTCCTTTCATAATTCAACTACATGTGATCAGGGCCCAGGGAGGGGAGGAGGAAGTGAGGGAGAGAGAGAGAACAAGCTCATGGAACATTTGATAACACTAGCGGTTCCACCCACCCCTCCATCAGGACAGGTCATGAGCCCACGCTCTGCTCAGATGGCTTCAGTTTTCACATAACTCCCATCGTGTGAGGATCTTGCCACATGGAGTTTTAATAATGTACTTTTCATACAAAATGGCACATAAATGAAGCCAGCTAGTTCAGCTGGCGCCCCTCTGGAGAAGCAGGGTTTCACTCTGATGAACTAGCTGTGCTGGAATTGTCGACAAATGGCATGGCGAGACCCCAGTGAGATACCCTTCTTGAAGGGGACGGCCTCATCACGAGACCCCTTTCACCCTGAATGGTGGGCAGTGGGTCATCAGAAGGCATACAGCAAGAGTTTTAATTGCATTGATGATGCCTTCTGAACTGGCTCCTGCCTTGTCCACAGACACCCTATAAAAAGCACCTCAGGACAGATTTGTCCTTTCCTTTGTTTTCTCCTCCTGTCTACCTGCACCCCTCTTTCCCTAGCCCCTTTGCATTTGATGGTTTGCGAACTCTTTCTTTTCTATAAAAATAGCATGTCATCTATACAATGCCAGGCAAAAGAAGATGATTCAGTGTGCCCTCTGCCACCCTTAAAAAAATAGCAAAATATGTCTTCCTTTCCACTTATAACCAAAACAAACTACTTCCTACTACTGTTATCCACAGAGCTAAATTAAAATCAGACCAAGATGGAGAGAAAGAATATTTTCATCTATGACAGAGAAAATCAAAACAGCAAGATTGGCAGTCAGTATGGCCTAGCCCCGCAATGGGCACTCAGAGAATGTTAGTTTGTCTGCTGTTTGCTGAGGGGTTTGTTCCATAAATTACTTTTATGGTGTCTATTATTAAAATGATAGTGGGAAGCTGTGTTTAGGAGAATGTCACTTGCCGTAATGCCATGAAAGTCTGAGAGAATATGGCTTAGGAACAAGAATACAGAGTGTGAATTGGGCCTATTTTTTCTTTTTTCTTTTTCTACATGATTGATTTGTACTTATTATGGTTGAATTAAAGGAGAATGTTGCATCCTCTTCGCTGACTTCCTCAGAGCCGGGTTAGTTGTGCCCCCACTATCTCTCCATATTTTCTCTCTCCAGGCACTCATCATATCATATGGGAATTACCTGTTCTGTGCACCTTTTGTAGTTGAGACTGTTGTAATCTGTACCTAAGTGGTGTCTGGCACACAGTTGGTGCTCACTTGTAAGATGAATGAATGAGTGAGTGAGCAAATGAATGAATGGCGTTAAGGTGTCACATTTCTCTCCTTTTCCGCAAGTTCCTTGTAAAATGCCGTGTCTAATTCTGTGGATGATGATCACACAGGCTCTCAACAACAGCATTGCTCCCAGTGCTTTACCCACTGCTCCAGGCATACTGGGACCAATGTTTAAAGAAAAGTGTTGTGAGAGGCTTTATTAACCCTCTGAATCCAATTATCAGAGAATATGAAGTTTATCAAGCTTCATAACTAGAAGAATAAGTGCAAAAGCTTTTTTTTTTTTTTGTGGGGGGGGGGGCGTGTTATTTCTGTACTGGAATTAAGGAGAATGAGAGGGATGAGGCCCAGATCTCTTTAAACTGGGTAGGCAGATACTAGTCTAGTTGGATGAGGGTTAATCTCATAAAGTCATGTAGCCTGAGGAAAGTAAAGGGGTTTTGAAAGTCTGGACACTCAAGGGGGTTAACCAGAAAGGCATCAGCAATTCAGTCATGGCTTATTACTCTGAGGGCAGTTGTATTTTCTGTGTCCCTTAAGCTGGATGTAGACAGCTTCAGAATTAGTATCAGTATTCTGGGCTTTTATAATTTAACATTATATCCTAAATATTTCCCCAAGTTTCAACATTATCATTTTAAATAAAGTCATGTCATTCTTTTAAAGAAATATACTCTATTTTTTGTTGTTTGGTAGTTGTTTCCTTCTTCTTCTTCTTTTTTTTTTTTTTTACTGTTATAAATGATGTTGTCATGAGCATCTTATTGTGTACAAGGTTTTTCTTTTTCCTTTAGGATAAATCAGTACATTATCGAGGGGAATACATTTTTTAATTGCTCTGGATACCTATTGCCAAAATATTTTTGAAAGGGCCATAGAGCATAAATCTGGAGAATATATTTTAGCTCTTTTTGAAAGCTGTGTGCTCTGCTCAATGACAGTTACACGTTGTGATAATTTGTTCTTGTTCTTGTTATAAATTTGAAACCAGGTACTCCAAATTACTCTCTCTATATAACTTGCTATGAAACCCATCTAAAGTCTAGATTCCCATGAGCTTCAGTCTCTGTATAAAATCACATTCAAGGGAACAATGTCCAACAGTCAAAAGCAATTACAAAAAATTAATTCCAATCTTTATTGTAGCTCTCAAGGAACATTAAATGGAAGTTCTTAAAACTTCTGCTTTTCAGTTCTATCACATACTGCAGTTGATTGAAACCTCTCTCTCTTCACATTGCTGTCTCATTTCTAAATGGCTTCTCTGTTCCCTTGCTGCTGTCCCTCTTCCCCAAAGCCCTCACACCTTACATCCAACTCTTTTTGGCTGTGTAGAATCTCCCCTGAGAAATATAGTTTAGATGTTTCCTGGTGGATGTTCTCATACCCAGAGGACTCAAACTTTGCAAAAGAAAACTGTGGAGCTAACTTGACAAGCAAGGATACCCTCTCCTTAGAAGCAGGAGGAGATAGTGGGAGACCATGCAATCACGTGCTCATAATTTTGTTCCTGTCATGGATAATAAAACAGCTAACATTTATAAGAGTTTCCTATGGGTCAGGCACTGTTCTAAATCCCTTACATATATTGTCACTGAATCCTCATAACCACTTTATGAATTAATTAATATTATAAATTTCATATTTGAGGCAAAAACACTCAACTAGAAAATGTTTTAACTAACTTTGCCAGTGTTATATAGTAAGTGGCAGAGCCGGGATTTGAACTAGGCGGTCTGGCTTTAGAGTATGAGTTCTTAATTACTGTACTATACTCCTTAAATTTCTTTTAACATATATAGGATACCTATATAGATATATAACTATTTCTTATTTTATCAAAATATAGAGCAAGAACTTAAAAACAAAGTAGAGTATTCATTCCTTATAGGTTACTTTTGAATTAAAAATCCTTGGGGACTTTGTGCTACAGTCTGTCAGTCTACCTGCCATGGTGTTGCTTTTATTACTTCTTGTTATGAGAAAATCCTATTTTGACAAGGTCAGTGGGAAGCTATAATCCATCTTAGAATTTGGAACATAAATCTAGTAAAAAAGGATTTGCTACTATACTGACAGAGAGTGATTGTTGAGCGTTTTAAAGAAAAGAGTTGGTAATTTAAATTGCTTTTTATCAATTTCTCAAGTAAATGCACAAATCCTGCCTATGTTCTGGGTTTGTTTTTAATGCATCAGTGCTCATCTTTGATATTTTTCTTTCAGATATGCCAATTACTTGGTCTTGCTCATTGCTTTCAGCCCAGGGACAGCGTACGATACAGTGTTCAGATAAGAATCCTCTTCTTTGGGAAAATTGCTTGCAAGTTAGATTCACGAACACATCTTTCTCGGTTAGAGGAGAAAAACATTGTTGTTTGTTTATTTTGTCTGGGAAGAAAATGTCTGGCAATTTAGGTCACTCTTCACAGTATAAATTTACTTTAAAAACATCAAATATTCAGTTTGAAGCTCTGCTTATAGTCTGCTCTTCAAAGAGGAGTGCTTATCGAGAAATGCCAACAGCCCTCCAGTTTTTTGTCGTGGAAAGGATGCTGCAACAGGAGTCAGGATACCTGAGGTCAAGGTCGTATCTGCTGATAACCAGCTGCTTTGGGCTCATTACTTACTTCATCTGAGTCTTACTTTGTTCATTGCCAAAATGAAGGTTCACATAATTTCTACACCTTTCTTCATACATAATAAACACTAGATGAATTTCTGTGCTATATAATCTTTAAGATCTTGTCCATTCTATGATGGTAGGATTCAAGGGGTCCCTGGACACGCCTAACAAGACATAGGCAGCTACCCTGTTTGGAGAGTTCCCCACTTCACCCAATATTTACATACGAATCCCAGCTAGCTGGCTTGGGCTCAAAATTGCCCAATTAAAAATTTATTCCTTAAGATTAGGCACAGCTTACAATAAAAGTATTACTAGGATAAACTTTGTGAGCTATTTGCCATATTATTACATTTATTTAATTAATCCAATAAGCAGTAATTTGGCACATAAGATATTCAAGATACTGAGTGGGGCTCTGGGAGTGGATGGAGTGCTGGGGAGGAAAGTCAAGGTGAGGAAGATGTGGGCTTGTCCTTGAAGGACCTAGAGTGAGTGGTGGAGAACAAGTAAATCTGCAGCAGCATCAGAAGAGCACTGCAGATAACAGCACAGTGAGAGTTCACGTGGAAAGAGGGATTGCTGTCAGCTGCAGTGGTCAGAGAATTTTTTAAAAATTGAGATCAGGTTTGCATATGGCTTTGAAAGACAGGAGACTGAAGAGAAGATGTAAATAAAGGGCAGTGGCTTAGTATGAGTCAAAGCTTAGTGGTGGGAATTGCCAAGGCTGGTTGGGAAATACAATTTTATATATGAGATGAAGCTATGGCACTGTAAAAGGTGGTCAAAGAAAATCAGATTTAACTCAGTAAGTAAAAGGGAGTGACCGTTCATTCTTGAATGAGAGAGTGACGTGCTATGGGTGAATTCCAGGAACTTCATGTGGCCGAGTGTGCTGAACAGTTGTGAGGGACAAAAGCCCCTAAAGCTTCAGAGATTCAATCCTCACCCCTTGTATGTTATCGAGTGTTTTCAAAATTTTATCTGATGTCCTTCTAGGAAGAAGGATTGACAGTAAATAATCTCACCAGCAAAAATCAGCAGTTTGGGAAGGAAAAGGGAATATCTGAATTGGGCTTAGCATGCCCATTCCTGTCTAGTTCTCCAATCCCAGAATCAACATTCATCCTTCTTCCACTTTCAATTTTTCTAGTCTTTAAAAGTAAATAAAATGTCAAGATGTAAAAGGCCACAGGTACTTTTTTGGTTATATTTAGGTTCTCATGATTTAAAAAAATACTAAAGCTATAGAATCTGCCTCATCTCTCATTTCTCTGTCCTCTTCCTGGATGAAGACATATTTCACAGGTATTTTATTGGAACTATCAGTAAAAGTTTCTGAGACTAGTTACCTGTTGCTGCATAGCAAATCACTCTAAAACCTAGGGGCTTAACATGACACTCATTTATTTGCCTTGTGAATCCCCATTCTGAGCAGGGCTGAGTGGGAGGCTCATCTTTGCTCCAAATGGTGTCAGCTGGGATGGGTCAGCAGGGGCTGGAGGACCCACTTCTAAGAAAGTGCACTCACTTGGCTAGCACGTTGGCTCCGGTTGTTAGCTGTGAGCTTGGGGTGTGGGAGTTACTAGTATGCTGGGGATGGGGCACCCTCATTTCTCTTCACATGATCTTCTCCTTGGCTGCATGGTTCCCATGTGGCATAGTGGCTGAGTTCCAAAAGTGAACATATCAGATGAGAAAGACAGGGGAGAGAAAGAATGAGAGAGTAAGCCAGGGAGAAGTTATATTTCCTTTTTGACCTGAATGTGCAAGTTATCAGCACTTCATATGGTAGACATGAGTAACTTAAGTCATCCCATATTCAAGAGGAGGCAAATCTAACTCTACCTCCTGATGGGATAAAAGTCACAGAATTTACCAACATGTTTTATAATCACCACAGCATCCATAGGATTTCCCCCTCCTCTCCCAGTTCATCTTCCCCTCTCTGTAACTGTATCTTTAAATGTTTAGAGGTGTGAACCTAGGACACCTTCTAAGACAGGGCTGGAGAGGTCATGTAGATAAGAAAAATGGGGTGTGGGAGATGGTGACATAAGGAGAGAACTTGCCCCACCTAAAGCAGATGGAGAAGAAAAAGTTAATGTAGGCTTCTTGATTATTTTTTAAGGGCAGTATCGCCAATGACATAATCCACATGGGTCAGAAATGGAAACAAGCTTTTAGAGGATGTCCATCTTTAAAGCTCGTGTTTAAAATACAATTCTCAGTGAGGGGCAGAATCTTAGATTAAGGGGAGCATGGGACTGACCTTCTTTAGAGATATTTTATATTCAAATATAGTAGATTATCTCTAGATAAGCCCTTCAGCTACATTGTTCCATAAAATCTATGTTTCTGTCCCTGGTGTCTTCTGTCACAGGTTACTCATAGAGCTGGCATCTATTTGAGGTCTGCTGACCCCACATCATGTGGGATGCCTGGGCTTCCAGCAGAGATAAGAAGCTGAGCTACAAAGATGTGATCTGAGATGATGGTAGAAACTCTGTGGGTAGATTTGTCTTAGAGAGTCACAGAGTCAATCATATAACACCTTTTCTGTGATTTGAAAGTCAAGTGCTGGTTCTTCGGCACTCCCTTAACCTTGCTCTTAAGACAACTTAATCAAAAGAAGGTAATGTTACTTGTTTTCTTCAGATGGATTCTGCGTGGCTAAAGTTATGCTTGATAGCTTCTGGCTTGTCTTCAATTTCAAATATGAGAGATAGGGGATGTTATTTGGAGAGTCCTTTAAGCCCTTTCCACTGATGGGAGAAACATGCTTCAGTGCTCGCTGATTTCCCAGGTTCCTGAGAGTTGTTTGTGAGTCATTTAGAAATAGCTGAATAATTTCTGCCGTAAATTCCGAACTCACTTAAGAACTTCAGCATTTGTTAGTCAGCTATTCTACAGAGAAGATTTTTACTCTTATTCTTAAAGGCTTAGGCCATTTCTTCTATAAATAATACTCTCTGATGTCATAATGATAAATGCTGTTATACTGCTCTTTATGAAAACTATTTATGTCCTGAAACCATACGCTGGAAGAAAGTGCACCTGTACCTTTGGTCTTGGAAGCAGGAGCTTGCTCTTTTGGATGCAGAGCCTGGGATTGTGGTATTTGATGTTTTAATTAGGCAGAGAATTTTTTTTGCATTAAAACCTTTAGAAAGGTTTAAGATTTAGAAAGAGAGGAAACTGTCCATGAAATAAGGAATGAGTCATTTTTATAAACACTATATATAACCATTTGGGTTCTTTCTTCATACCTAGTTCCTTAGGTGCTCATGGTTTGTAGAAACTTCAGGCAGAGGCATTTCAGGAGAGAGCTAGATTAAACTATCATTGCAAGGTCCAGGCAGGAAACACTCAGGAGAGTTTAAGGAAGGTCCTATTTACAAAAGTGTACTACTCACGGCTAAGGGAAACCAACAAAGGAGAGTGTAAGCACCATGGGGGCCATTACCATCCTTGGACCTGAAAGGGCAAAGGAAGGAGCCAGACTTGGATGTAGGAGATGCCACTGGATTAGGTCTTTGGCAGAGGAAGACATCTACCCACCAGGCTGAAAGCTGGAAAGGTAAGCCCTCCAGCCTCGTTTCATCTTCCTCTGATCATCTGAGGATGCTTTCCACCAGCAGACCTAACCAAAACCCAGAGAGAGGCAAGAAGCCCACTACTAGAGTCCATAAAACTTAGTGTACTGGCGTATACAGAGCAGGGTGTAGAAGGATAGATAGTAGATTTGAAGGGGTCAATGGAAAAAAATTGTTACAACAGTTAAACATAACCCTACAGTTTTGGCTTTGGTTTGCTAGTTGTTCTTTCACAAAAACAAGCTCGCTGGGTGGGCCTAGTCGCATGATAAATTTAATATAAATTTCCCTCTAATAGTATAAGGGTAAAAATTCAGATTGCATAAAATTCCCCCTACCACCACCGCCAAACTTTATTAGCTCAAGGACAAAGGGAAGTTGAATCTTCATATTCTGGCTTTCTTCATGCCATTGTATGGGGGTGGAGTCTTGAGTTTAGATAGCAGAAGTAGTGGGAAGTAACTTCTCCGAAAGAAGAGGAGATCCTGTACCAGGAAACAAACCCTGGTCAGAGTCTGTGAGAGAGCCAGGGATGCGGACGAGGAAGAAACATGCCTATCAATCAGATTGCCACACCCTTTAGTGCCTGGGGCCAGAGGGACGGGCCCTTGGATGTAGGTGCACTTGTGATAAATATGCTCTAAGTGAGAACAAGTCTAAGAAGTGTTTGGTCTGTATCTAGAAGTATGTTTATCTGATAGAAGCTGGCTTTACAGGTTTAGAACTGTTCACAACATAGTTTCTTTCTCCTCTACCAAT
Source organism: Macroglossus sobrinus (assembly GCA_004027375.1). NCBI lineage: Eukaryota > Metazoa > Chordata > Mammalia > Chiroptera > Pteropodidae > Macroglossus > Macroglossus sobrinus. Next base: position 104,389 of record PVKZ01003158.1, read on the forward strand.
GGAATCGCCTATGCTTTGTGTACCTAGTGGGGTCATGTAGGCTGCCTTTCTGTGCGGAAGCTGCCCGAGGTAGAAGGGGAGAGCATGTGTCTAGTGAGCCCTTTACAAATTCCAATATATGCTCATTTATGTGATTCGTGAGAAAGATGTTTCATAGAACTAATATGTAGAAATCTTTTATGTATGAGAAATCATAGGGATTTTCAAGGCTATAATATTTTATAAGAAGCCTAACTACATGCACAGTAGCTTTCAATGTACAAAGTGGGTCTGTGATGTTTTCTGTGCAATCTGCCTCAATCCCAAAGTACCCAAAGGACTTGGTATATGGCGAGCTCATGGTTCCTGTGCAAAAGCAGTGCCTTAGGGCAATTCCAGCTTCTTAGGCTTTGGAATGAAGCTGGCTTCTCCAAAAAATAAGGATATGAACTGCCTGCCGATACTGGGAATTCTTGTGCATCAAAGGCTGTGTTTAGAAAAATAAATGTTTACATAAATAGATTATGGTCCCTGAAGGAACTGTGTTCAGCCAGAATGGCCATGTAAAGACTAAAAGGAGCTGAAAAGTTCCTTATGGTCATTCTGTTTGAAAGTTTCCTTAATTTGTCATTGACCTTGAATTCAGACATTCAAAATGGCAGTCCCAGTGTGGGAGAACAAATCGGTAGTGTTAATTGTACTTGTTTAATTCAACCATGAGAAAAATTAATCCTTTCATAAATGGTTGGTTTTCTAGATGACATTTTCTGCTGCTGAACCATTCCTTTTATTTTGTGATGGAAAAAAAAGTTAAAAATGTTTTTAATAAAATGTTTTAATCTTTTTTCCCCTTCTCTAAAAATATGCTGTGGAAGAATACTATTTTAATTGGAAGAAATATTTAGCTCAATAAAACTAAAATGTAACTGAGTATAATCAGGAAATGAAATAATCAGGATCAGACATCTAAAAGAGCCCATGAGGTTTCTCGTATGGACATGCACAAGAAATAAATACTGAGATCTGCAGCTTTACAGAGTAGGCATTTAGGAGTCTTAGTAATAAACCCAAGGTAGACATTTGCTATGTGCATTGCACAAGGCTAGTTCTATAAATATCAGATGAGTTATTGTTTTCAAGAAGTTATTGTCTGATTGTAAAAATAAAAATCCATAAAAACTAATTGATATAAAGAAATAACTGTTCAATTGAAACAATGCCACAGAGCTGTGCATGCTTATCTCCCAGACAGATGGTATAGGAAATAAGTCATTTATTCAGAAAAGAGGGAGATGATTATGGAAAGGCCTGGAGTGACTTGGAGATAGAACTTGAGTTGGGTTTTTCAGAGCGGGTTGGACTTGGATAGACTGAGAAGCACTGTAGGCTTTACAGGAGGAAATCATGAAATGATAGATCTTAACATGAACAGAGATATTCATGGTCACGTAATCTGGACTGTACTTGAATACTGCCGGTGAGTCACACACAGCCTTTGCAAGTAACTGCTCTATTTTTGCTCAGCATTAGTCATTAGAATGTTCTTTTGTTTGGTCTTCAGGTGAAATCTGTATTCTTTCCCCATGGTACCCATTTAACTTCCATTTGAGTTTTTCCTTATAGAGCAATTTGAATTCCTCTTCCCTATGTGAGCCCATGAAGTATTTGAAGAGGACTATTTTATTCCCCTAAGTTTTCTTTTCCCTCCACTTTTTTCAGCTGTTTCTCATTTTTCATCATTTCCAGATACTTTGCCATCCTGGGAACTTTTCTCTATGCATCTCGAGACACTTCCTTCATCAATCCATCTTTCTCCTGTAAAGCATGGATCTGATTAGTATGGAAAACCTCCAGCAGCTTGTCAACAAATGCAGACTCCTGGTTTACCCAGCAGCTGTGACATAGTTCCCCATTAGGAATAAAAAATATTTGCTCCATGTTCCCCCTTCTGTAAAACACCACGATGATTGGAAGACACAGCATCATGCATCACTGTGATGCAACAGCTAATGTGTCTCCACCCCCACTTTCCTAGGAGTGTATTTGGCTAAGCCAGGCCAAGGTTCTTGGTGAGGGAGTGGAGGGGAAAGTGGGGTTTGCAGTTGTGCTGTTTTTTTCTTTGGTGAGGAAGCAGGCCATTGCCTGAGTGCTGCAAGTACTGCACATTTGTTGTCTTGGCCACTGCGTGGTGGCTTTCAGAGATGCCAGGGCTGGTGTGGAACTGCCAGGCTTTCCTCTTGCTCTGGTCTCAGTGTAGCACTGTGTCTCACTCCTCAGGGCTGCCAAGCCTTTGACCAAGGCAGTGTCACCAGCGCCCCCTCCTGAGTGTTTGCTCCAAAGGGCCCTCAGGCCCTGATGTAACACAAAGGCTATGTCCACGAGTTGCTGACTTTTACCACTTCTTGAAGCTAACAGGGTCTTCTGTGACTGGCTAGGAAAATAGGTTAGTTCCTAGAAAGATAGATGGCCAAGGCCTGCAGAATCCATCCTTAGCACTATATAGATTGTTTCATTCACTTCCTTCTACCTATTGATCTCGCTCTGTCTCCTAATGATTTGAGCTGTTATAATCCAACTCACTGGGTTTTTTGCAGCATTCTGAAAGAGACAGTCTATCAATTCAGGGAGGACGGTAGATTGTATAGCTTTTGGCTGTACTGAGAAAATGCAGAGTGACTTATTTTTTTCATCTGGTATCCTTTTAAAGGAGGTAATGTGTTTTCTCTGCAGAGCCCATATCACATTCTGATATTTCTCATATTTAGTTGTCAATTTGCTGTAAGCACCCTGTTTTAATTTTCTGCCCACTACTTATCATTTTCTGATATTTCTCATGTTTACTTGCTGATATGTTGTAAGCTGCATGAAAATAGAAGCACTGTCTTTGTTCATCACTTTATCCCTAGCATCTGGCACAAGGCAGACATGCAGTGGACATCTGTGGAATGAATGTTACACCATTCCTGAGTAAAATGCGTTCTTCTCCCTATTTTGGAGAAGGATGGCCTTATGAGCCTAGATAAGTTTTAGCAAAAAAAAAAATAGACAAGAAAGTAGAAAAAGAAAGAAAGGAAGAAAAAGAAGGAAGGAAGGAAAAGGAAGGAAGGAAGGAAGGAAGGAAGGAAGGAAGGAAGGAAGGAAGGAAGGAAGGAAGGAAGGAAGGAAGGAAGGAAGGAAGGAAGGAAGGAAGGAAGGAAGGAAGGAAGGAAGGAAGGAAGGAAGGAAGGAAGGATGGAAGGAAGGAAGGAAGGAAGGAAGGAAGGAAGGAAGGAAGGAAGGAAGGAAGGAAGGAAGGAAGGAAGGAAGGAAGGATGGAAGGAAGGAAGGAAAGAAAGAAGGAAGGAAGGATGGAAGGATGGAAGGAAGGAAAGAAGGAAGGAAGGAAGGAAGGAAGGAAGAAAAAATCTCCAGAATTAGTGTTGTCTGAAAGATACCCTCTTGGTCACTCACTAGTCCCTTATGGTTGCTCCTAGTGTTCCATCTCCATTGGTCAGCTTCCCACCCTCATTCCTGGAATCTTCTGGAATGAGGAAATTAATTTTTCTCATGGTTGAATTAAACAAGTGCAATTAACACTACTGATTTATTCTCCTGCTTAGGGGCTGCCTTTGTGAATATGTGGATTCAAGGTCAATGACAGCCTGAACAGATTGATCTGAGTACCCTGTTTACCATATGACAAATATTTAATTCTCAGTCTTTCTCATTCCTCCTTATCTCCCTGAACAACTGAAAACCACCTCCTTATTTTTTAAGGGGCCACAGCATTCAGATCCAGGAATTGAACTTCGATTATATGTTTTGATACTGTTTTGCTCTGAGAGCCTCCCTTCCTCCCTTTTTTCTTCCTTCCATCTTTTCTCCTTCTTTACTTTCCAACTCCCTCTATTCTTTTCTTCAACAGACATTTGCTGAACACCTGCTATGTGCTCAGTCCTGTGCTAAATTCTGGGGATGCCTGGGTGAATAAGATATCCAGGATGCCTGCCTTCTCAGAGATTATAGTCCTGAATATTTATTAGATACTACTACAAAAAAAAATGCCCCCCGCCCCCACCCCTACATGCTTCAGTAAGGGTTAAGTTCTGTTTTACCAAATACAATTGTGGTATAAAGACTTAGTTGTGGAATTGGATAGTCCTGGGCTGAAATCCCAGGTCTTCCATTTATTACCTGGGTGACATTTCCCAGGTAACTTAATCTCTCAAGGCTTCAGCTTCCTCATTGGTAAAATGGGGGAGAAACTATTCACCTTACAAAATTCATGGGAAGATGAAATAAAAGACAATGAATGTAAAACACTTAGGATAGGACCTGACTTAATAAATGTTGCTGATGTAAATGAGGATGGTGGTAATATCTAGGAGCCTGGAGGGAGCATTTGGAAATAGTTTGACCTTGGTTATGTTACACATACTTGACCAAAGTATAAAAAGATCTGTTTAAATTAACTAAGGAGAAAAAAGAGGTAAAAATGTTGGGATACATATGAGTACATTAGTCATATTTTCTGAACTAAAAAATCAGCCTTGTAGTCTGACATATATGTATGTGCGCTTGTCTGGGCCCCTGGTTGCTGTGTTTGTTCTGCTGGGGAGAAGGTACAAAGCAGAGGGAGGAGGAAGAGGGAGGACAGTGCACCTGGGCTGTCTTGTGTCCTGCTCTGGTTACTGCGGCTTGCCCGCAGCTGTTAGAGCCCTGTTTTTAAATGACTGAAGACCATCTTAAGTACCAGGACCTTCATAAACTACACAAAAGTGAGTAATATGCCCTATTACCCTGTGTTGAACTAGCATGAAAATTTTGTGTATCACACTGAGAGGACTGCTGTGTGACATAAAGAGGGTATTCGTCGCTGAAATGGGAGAGCAGGCGCCTGAGAGAAGACCCCAGAAATGATGAGGGCAGAGTGAATGTGCCTGAAGGGACAGTGGGGTGGCCTGAGAGCGTTGACACGTATGGCCTTTAAGGGGTCTCTGACTGAACTGCAGAGCAGTTAGGTGTCTAAAGGGCCACGTTGGACTTCCCTCCAACACCAAGCTTATTGCTTGAAAAATTCAGCTATTTGAAAATTAGTTCATTTTTTGTGTGTGTCTTTTAAGTAATGTGAGCACTTAGAATGACTGTTTGGGAAATAATGATGCCAACAAAAATGTCCTAAAGGAAAGAAAAAAGTCTTTCTAGAATTATCCTAATTCTAGAATATTTTTTGTTTTTCAGCACAGGTATCTAAACATAGTAGAGTGTGAATATTGAATAAAAATAGTTTAGGACAAAAATAATAGAAATTTGTTCTCCTGCTGTGAACACATGTGTAACTATCACAATATTTTTCTTTCTTTTTTTTTTTTTACCTTAACCATTTCCAAATAATGTTTCATGCTGGGCAAATAGTTGTTTCTCCTTCTCTCCATCATCTAATTCCCTCCCTCAACTTTTTCAAAGAAATTACATTTCTGCATGTCTCTGTTTCTTCTTTTAAGTTTAAATTTCCATTAGGAAAAGATTCAGAAGAGACTGTAGTGAGATGCATCACGTCCATGTGAAGATGCTATTTCCTCTGCATGGTCAGGCTGCCTTCCCCCAGCTTCCCAGCGTTACCCCCACTGCCCCTCCCCATCCTGCCCCTTTGCTTATGGATTCTCAGCACTGGTGTTTCTTTTGCATAACACTTATCGCAGTAGTAACTTACAAATAAATTTTGTAATTCATTTAAAAATATCTCCCTTCTTTGAATATTGCACATTGTAGGTGCTCAGTTTATATTGTGGAGTAATAGCTAACATTTATCAAATGACAGGCATCCTGCTAATGAAAGAATCAGCCTCCAAAATACCTGCAAACAATCAAATAAACTTCAAGTAAACTATACAAAAATCCACGTGTCAGATTTATTTTGTATATAGCTGCGGATTTTTAAACCATGGCATACATAAATGTTACACTTAAGTTGGATATGAACATTTGAGTTCCTGAGATTGTGAACTGATTTCATATAAATTATTTATCTTCTCATCCTTGTGTGAGATAGAGAAAAGGGGTGGCTAGTTTTACTAAATTGGAACCAGCACAGGGAAAGCAAGTCATTGATGGAGTTGGATCCCTTTGCCCTGGTCTCTCATGAGAGCAGCCAAAGAGACATGCTTGTGTCAGGTTCCCAGCAGGGAGTGGAAGCCGCCTTGATCTGGCCGACAATTTGAAGAGACCATAACGAAGAGATGACTTAAGAACATGAGGGCAGATTTTACAGCAACTCTTGAGATAGTGCAGTACCCCAGGGCTAGCTGCAGCCAGGAGACTGACTCCCTCTGGTCCTGTGAGGTCATGGGATGGAGAGTCACCAGAACCCAAGGAGGGTAGCTGAAAGGAGCAGGCTACCTGACAGGAGCCATGTCCTTTGGTAAGAGCACAGGTAACCCATAGCGTCTTGGCCAGGAGGAAGCCAGGGGAACACGAACAGCAGCCTCACTTTTCTCCCACCTTCTAACTTCCTGCCAGTGTCTTCCCTTAGTACAATCCAACCAGCAGTCAGAATAGGGAACCCATTGATTTAATCCATAAGGATCAGCTTTGCATAAGGTTCAGAGCAAGGTGGGGCAGGGTGACTCTGAGGTACAAAGAGAAAGTATGAGGTGAACGAAGATAGAAGACACATTCTCTTCACTGAAACCCTCCAGAGGATACAGAAAGCCTAGACAGTGCGAAAATCCCATAATGGCAGGAGGATATTTATGTGGGGGCCTTGATGGGTCAACCTGGGCACCGTTCCAATGAGGAGAAGTGTTATATCCAAAGTCATGGAGCTGCTGAGTGACAGCAGCTAACCTCCAATCCTAGATGTCTCACTAACTGGTCATTTGTTCAGCAAGTATTTGCAAAGCATCTCAGTGTATTGGGCATGAGAGCCTTGCCAGGGAGATTTTGGTGCCCTCATTTTCCGGTAGGGCAGAGCTATATCTGTAGGCTGTTCCTGAGTACAGATAGATACTCAGGAGGAGGTCCCCTAACCACCACCATCAGCAGCAGCCTCTGGGAGCTCGTTAGAAATGCAAATCCATGACTATACCCTGACCTTCTGAATCAGCATCTGGGGTTGGGGTTCAGAAATCTGTGTTTTAACAGCTCTCCTGCTGATTCCTGTGCAGGTTCAGGCTTGAGAAGCTTTATTAGATATAAACTTCTGGATCGTAAAGAAATAAACTCAGGGCTGTGAGTAACACACATACACACAATGCAGTTCACACAATTTTATCTTAATCTTGGCATATTTTCAAATAGTTCTCTAAAATAAGAAAATTAGATTAAAGTTGTTTTCAAAGTGTTTATCTGATCCTCTTCAGAACTAAGGGAGTCATTGGGCCAATTCACTCAACTAAAATAATAAATTCATTTTTCTAATGTTTCATTTGAACATAGAGTTCTAAAGCTTAAGAAACGTTTGAGAATCCCTCCTGGAGATGACCTAAGATTTTTCTCTCGTTCAAAAGTTTTATGATGCTGTGTATATGTGTCAATTGCATTGATTTGGTATGTGTGAAATCTATATCTGTAGCTTACATAGATGCATATTTTGTTTTATTTCAAAATATTAGCATTGACTTAAGGCCAGAGGTACTATTTTTGCATTTCTTGTTCTTTGTGGTGCAGCTGAAGGTGTGTGTCCATAAACATTTTTACCCTAAATGCATGTGTGATTTCCAGAACCTCAGTTACTCCTTGGCTACATATCTTTATGTTATGTTGTTTTATTTCCTATTGCTGTTTTGAGCACAGGTAATTTTCAGAAAGTGTCATTGCATTTCTGCTGGCATCAATTCATGTGTCTGTAGCTGTCCATGTATGCATTAGGCTATTAAATATTTTTAAATCGAGAATGATATGGTTCAGTACACAGGTTCAGAGTTATTTCAATCTTGGACTGTCTTTGACTTACAAATCCAAAAGCTTGGGCAATCACTCATCATTTTTGTGCTTACATTTTCTTATTTGTCAAAAGCCACAATAATATATTGCCTACCATGTCGCGTATGATGGCTCCAGAATTTCTACACAGAAGAAGGTTAGGGGCAACAATCTTGTTGCTGAGGGATAGGGACTTACCTATCTTAAAGGTAAATTTGTAAAGCAAGCACACAGTGTTTTTATTAGTTTGTATATCACAATTCATAAAATCAGAAAGGTGTTCCTAAAAGCTTTTATTTATACTATATGGAAAATTGATAAAATAGTGACTGATTATATCAAAGAATACACTTAAAATATTTTTAGGGCTGGCTTTCAGGGAGAAATCATTGGGACAGGAAATACTAATTTCTTGCTCCCAGACACTTGATATAGCTTCTGGGCTACCATGGGATATTGTAAAGAAAATAAACCAATGAAAGGACTGAGTAAGTGCAAGAATGGAGGGAGTATCAAGCGGGTGTCATTTTGTTTCTTTAAGGTTCTTTAGAGAAGAGGCAACGTTTGATTCATTTTTGTGTTTTTCCCCAGCTCCTTGTACCTAGTGCAGTGCCAGTCTTTTAGTATTTGTTAAATAAATACTTGAAGTACAGATAAACGTGTGACTTAGTTGTTACCTAAGTCACTTGTCCTTTGAAATGTACATAAAGTGAACTTGAACTCTATCTCAGGTACTCCTAGATCCTCAAGGTTTGTCGTCTCATGGCCCACTCTTGCTCTCATTTCTGAGCTCTTGGTCACATGTGTGGATCAGCTGGGCTGTTCTCCCCTCTCTGCCTGTGTGGACCCACATGCAGTTACAAGTTCTTTCTCCTTGGTTTTCCCCAAACAATTCTCATACCTGGCATTTGTGTGCACTAGATGTCTCTTAACTGTTCAGAGATACCAGCTGGGGGATAGTAGCATATAGATAATGTAGAATTAAACATCAGTTTTGTTTTAAAAAATTCTCCTGGGGTCATAACTTAAATGTGGGCTGTGCATAGTGACTTTCTTTCAGAGAGGACATGTGGAAAGTGGGGGAAGGATAATTTTACAATGGAGAAACCTGATAAACACTACTCAGCCAGGCCATCAAGGGCAACATCAACAGCCATGAAACCTTGCTAGTATGTGAGACATGAGGAAAGCATCAGACAAATCTCAGTAGAGGGCCATTCTCTAATGTACCTTACCAGTATTCCTCAAAACTCTCAAGGTCATCAAAAACAAGAGAAGTCTGAGACATGGTCAACAGGAGCCTAAGGAGATCTAACAGCTACATGTAGTGTGGCACCTGGAACAGAAAGAGGACATTAGATAGAAACGAAGGAAATCTGAATAACCGATGGACTTTAGTTAATAACAAGATATTAATACTGTTTCATTAATTATAGCTGTTAAATAAATATGTGAGGTGCAGAAAAATGTGTAACTTAGTTGTTACCTAGTACCATATTAATGTGAGATATTAACAACAGAAACTATGTGGGAGACGGGGTATGGTTTATGTAACTTTTCTATAGGCTCAATTTTCCCATAAATCTTAAATTGTTCTAAAAATAAAGCCTATTAATAAAAAAGAAAGGTTTCCTGATTATATACCTGGGATAGAAATTTCTCCCAATTTTCCTCCTTGCATTCCTGGTTGAGATGCTGGCCTTTGCATCCCATCCATCCACGTTGCTGTCCTCCTTCTCCTCATGCTACTCCGGCTTTGGGGCATCTCTAAATACGCCTTCCCACAAATCCTTACCTGTTTCTTTCACAGAGAACTTCAGGGTTCTTTGTTTCACTCTTGCGCATCTAGTTGCTCTTGACGTTATAATTACTGCTTCTTCCCTCTGCAGAGAAACAAGCTCTACTTGTTGACAGCTTATCGCCAGCTCAGATCCAGCTCACGGCTACAGTTCTTGGGAGTTTGGGGGGTCACAGTCTTCCAGTGTGACCTAGCTCATGGTGACTGAATTGTGCTGGGGGGAAGCAATGGTGCTTGTGGAGTGAAGCTTGTTCTTCTTTTAAACCTTCTTATCAATATTAATTACATAGTTTCCCCTCTAAAGTTAACACTGAAATATTTCTAAACTACATAAGCAGAGTGGGAAAAAGTAACTTGCAGTGCAATGCCAGACACTAAGGACACTTAACAAATGTCCTTAGTAATGAACACCCTAGAGACGAATTGGGTCACTGGGTAGCAGATTCCACATGAGCTTTCGAACTTCATCATTCCTACAGAAATTCTCTTCAGGTTGCAAAAGAGGTTCTGATCCATGTTATTCTCATGATGACCATCCTAAAAAAAAGAAGGGGAAAAGAGGGAAAAGATATTCACTCACACTTTACTAGATCTGTACACAGATTATCTCATTTAATCCTTGCAATGTTTGAAGTAGACATTTTTGTCCCAATTTAGGTAAGGAACCTGAGGTGAAGGGCTTATGTGTGGTGGTGCAGCCCATGAGCAGCCCAACTGAGTCTGGAGCCCAGCTCCGCCTACCTCTAAAAGCCTGCTCTCTGGCCCCTGTGCTGCCTCCTCTCCTCTCCCCACTGGCAGGCCTGCTGCCCGTGTCCCTGGGAGCACTGGATTTCCTGTAGGTCCTTGTCATTTGCTTTTATGTGTTGCTAGTGCTTTCCAGAAGCAACAGTTTTAACCTGCACATCAGCTTTTATCCACCTCAACATTATCATTCTTCTTCTCACATACCTCTAGTGACTCAGCTGATTCCTGCCAGGGATTTTGTGAGAATACATGGAAAAGCTATTTGGTATAGTTCTCTTTGCATTCAAGGCAAATCTAAGGGCCTACTAGCTCAGGTGCAGAAGAAGGCATGGCTTTCTTGATGTCCATTATGTATTTACTCTGACTTTTTGAGCTTTTTCATACATGGTGCATAAAAGATGAGGGGAAGAGAGAGCATAATTGAGGTCTGGTGGGCAGCCAAGTGGGAAAAAATAGAGTCAGGAGTCTAGGTCAGTTCTTCTGGGGCCTCCATCTTTTATTAAGCCATTCCAGGAAACAACAGAGGCAAGTCTTGGTTTGGTGCCCGATTTGGGTCCAGGTCCACTTCAGACCATCACTTAACCTTTGCACTCTGAGGGAAGGAGTGAGGTTGCAAAGACAGCAGAAATTAAGCTGAAGACCATGGTGGACATTGAGGTCCCATGCTTTATATCTTTAGAACACATTAGGGGAATGACATCAGTGGAGTAATTTCAACATTATAACAGGCACAGTTGATCTAATTTAGTGGATTTATGGATTTCCTCTGAATTAAAACAAAAAACATCCTAATACAACAATAGCAGAAGTAGAATTGTGAATATGCCTTAAGAACTGCTTAGTTTTTATTAAACCACATGTTAAGTTTGGAACTTAACTATACAGAGTAACATACTGCTAGAATATAGTTATCCCACACATCTTGCAAAACTCTTGGGACAGATAGGGCTTTATAGGTTGGGTCCATAAAAACCATGCAAAATGTAGTCTCTTTGAATGGTAGACATCGGCCCTCCAGGAGGGGGCAGGCGGTAGTAGCCATGGGAAATTTGCATGGAAAGATTTTGTCATTACAACACTATTAAAGTGTAAAACATAATGCAATTAAAGTATCCATGTGGGTGAAAAGAACTGGGAAGGAAAAGTATAAATCAGCAGAAGCAGTTTAAAATAAACCTCTGTAATTTCCTTATTAAGAATAAGCAATAAAAAGCATACAGGAGGTTGTCATTACCTGCATTCCAAGTATCTGGAGAGTCCAGATTCAAATACATGAGACCTGGGTTGGAAATGGTTTGTGTTAGCTAAGTTACCTGTGGAGGTCAGCCATTGACTACAAAAATAAAGCTAATGAGAGTCAAGTTAGAGGCAAGGTACTTGTTTACAGTGTGTATGTACATATGCATTTACTGTTATTATTCTGAGAGCACTGTAGGAATTGTACCTAACTGGGTGAGCCAAGTGACTTATGCTTTATTATCTGTAAACACACGCATGTAATTAGATTTTTTTTTCTGCTTTTTACATTTCCTGGACCTGAAATAAATCTAAGTGCTCAACCTCTTTATTCTACCAGAGGTTGGGAGTTGTGAGGTATTAGGTTGAATCATATGGAATTGTTGGTTTTATAAGTCAAAACCAGCCAAATAGCAGCAATTTCATCTAATTTAATCTCCTGTGTGAAAGGACTTGGTGAACTCTAGATGTATCACCGAATGTAATGAAGCGTTGTCCATTAGCTGGTGCTAGTTATTAAAGATGACTCTTTATATTGGAAGAAATTAAAAAGTCCCTCTGAAGTTCACCCTAAAACATCAGGGTTTTTTGCCAGGCAGAAGCCATCCTGAGCTCCCATAGCCGGCAGGCTCATCTGGGGGGTCAGGAGACCCAGGTTCCACTTACGTCTATGTTAAAAAGATGGTAATTAATGTATATTAATTAATAACCTATATATTTTAGTCAAAATAAAATAAGTGTTGAAGGACTTTGAAAAGTTCAAACTTATGTTGGGTAATACAGTGTCAGTATCATTATGACTAAGGTGGGGGGGATTCGATTAAGACTGCTCAGAGACAGGAGAACACAGTCTGCGTAAGAGATACCACCCAGATGTCGCTGTCCCTTGCGAGCGGTGTCTCCTCCAGTAACGCGGTGGCAGAGTTCTCCTCTAATGTGAGGACAGGCCTGCAGAGCTTGGTTTGATAAAAATGGAGATAAAAACTCCTTGGCGCCTTATGATTTTTTTTAATTAAAAATATCTTCAGCTTTGTGCCGAGAACAGCAAAAAACAAATGGTTCCGTATGTCACCAGGTCTGATGGAGACAGGTGGTGTGTTCAGCTTTGCCCTGGGTGCTTTTCTCACATGCAGAGAACACCCATGGTGCCAAATTTCAAGGGAGTTTAAACGACTTAGCTTGTAGAAGCCCCAACCTGCTTTTCCTCCTGTGCACGCAGTAGAATCTATCAGTTCACCCAGGACTGTTTTCCAAAGCAACCTGGGGGCCACAGAAATGCTTAGACTACATTTGCTAATAGGTATTTTCATCAGACAATGGAGCTTCAAGCAAGCTGCTTCAGGAACATGTTCCTCACTTCTCTCTGTTTACATTTTGGGGTTTTGCTGCGATTTTATTTGGAGGGAAAAAATCACAGATAAAGTTTGAAGAGCACAATGTAGAAAGCGTATAAGCATGTGCCATTTGTACTAGCATTTTGTTTTTTATTTTTATTTACTGTTTGTTTGTGGAGGGTTTGGGAATGAGTTGGGGAATGGTGAAGGAAATGAACGCTTTCCTCATGCTAGATTATTGTACATGTATTGTATCATGTGACCAGTGCACAGTGCATGTGTTATATCACGCGTTTTTACAGCATTCTGCTAGGTAGGCAGTTAACATTATGACCTACAGATAAAAAGACTGAGCTTCAACAGCAAAACATTCTAGGCAGTGCCTTGGTCTCAACCACTGACCTTGAAGAGATGACCTTTGTTTACCATGACTTAGTCCTAGATGGTTAAAACTTCGATATGGAAAGATCTATTTGTCATAAAATTTATGTATTGATCTCCTTGTTGGATCCAGAAAAGTTTCTGCAGAGGGCCTGATAAAGTGAAATTTAAGTCTATTCTTCTTCTTCTCTTTTTTTTTTTTTTTGCGGGGGTGGGTTCAAATATACAGTACATTGGTTAGACATTTATATTATTCTTTTTTAAGCAAGACAAACTCCTTTAAGGTTGTTGGCCTTTTCTATTTCCAGCTTTTGTGCTTTCCTCACCGGGACGAAATTTTCTTTATTCTGGGAAGAAACACTTGAGTAGTTCCCTTTAGTTATGTAGGTATAAAGCAAATAGCTACCCGCTGTTCTGAGAATATAACAGGAGAGCTTAGGTCTTGTAGAAGACTGGAGCTCCTGGATAGATAGAGGTCATCTTAAGTTCTCCCAAATTCATTATCATGCAGAGCCAAAGGTTCCTGGGCCAAGTGACCGGCAGATTTGCATAAGGTCTCTGAGAGGGCAATGCTCCACATTTTATTTTTCTCTGAAACTATAACTTATTCACCTGGCCAGAAGTATTAGAGGAAAGATTGTGATGCTAAAATTTCTCTTGCTAACCTGCCCTGGCAGAGGAGTCTGGCCTGAAAGTGTGTGTGCGTGTGCGTGTGTGTGTGTGTGTGCGCGCGTGTGCGTGTGCGTGCGTGTGTGTGTGTGTGTGTGTGTGAATTGCAAGAGCTGTATCAATGAACAGCTCTCATGCTGGGGACAGGAATGCAAGCCTACTTTGGAGTACAGTGTTGAAGAGATTGAGTCTGGGAGAGAATCTTCACCCTTAGCTCTCTTACTGGCTGGACATAAAGTGGGCCTCAGTTCCCATAACTCTTACTAGTAGTGATAAGCCCTTAGGCCTGTGGGTTCTGGGTTCTGTTAAGTTGGCAGGCTCTGGCACTGGGGTGCTAGATTGGTCTTTTATCAGTGTCACTGTGAGTTGTCTACAATGGCAGCAAATGGGGCACATCGATCAACGGATCCAGCTCTTGGAGAAATGGGAACTGGGCACTTCCTTAGCAGCCTCTGTTGTGGTTTCTAACACTGTTCATAGATGAGTTGCAAAGTTTTAAAGTTTTAAGTTCCTATCAGAGTAACCATGATGTAATTACCAATAGATAGGTAAGAATGAAAAATAATAGAATTTAGTTTGTTCCAGAAATTTTCAGCAGCTGTTTTGAAAGCTGGTTCTTTCTCATCACCAAGCATTCTAACTACTTGATATTATAGAAGTGTTATATACTACTCAACACACATATATTTTATAAAATTAGGACCATGCGATACATATTGTTTTCTAATTTATATTCCCACATAACATTATTTTGTGTTAAATATTTTTTAAAAGGTGACTTTCATGGGTACATTATATTCTCTTATAGAAATGCACCATAATTTACTTAAGCAGCTTTTAGATACATTGTATATTTCCATTTTTACCCTTAAAAATAATGCTATGATGAACGTCCTTGCATGGGAATTTCTGTAACCTTCTCTAATTATTTCCTTAAGGTAGATGCCCAAACATGAAACTTCTGAATCAGAAAGCAATTTTAAGCTACTTCATACAGATGTCAAACAGTTCTAGATGAGAATGCTAGGTTTAGTACATTCTTGTCAACATGGATATTAACCTTTAAAAACAGGTTTACCAACTTGACCAGTAAAAAGTGAGTAACTTTTTTCTTTTCTTTTTTTTTTTGCTTTGTTTGCCATTGAATCAAACTATCTTATTATACTGACAATATACATTTTGCGAATTGTGTAATCATGTCATTTGTTTTTTCCCATCAGAGTATTTATTTTCTGTTATTTTATTATTTGCAAAAGTTCTTTATATTTTAGGGTATTAGCTCTTTGTCACAATCATTGCAAATATTTTCTTAATTTTTATACTGTTTATTGACATAAAAAAGCTTTACTTTTCACATAGTCATGGTAACTTTTCACATAGTCAGATCTATCAATTTACCCTTTATGATCTATTTCGTTCCGCTAAATAATGTGTAAATATAAATAATGATGTGAAAATAACAGCATAGCATTGCTGTTCTTTACAAATAATTCAGGTGACAGAAAATCTTCTCTAAAAATGTGTTGTTCTTTTTGGCCAACTAT
Source organism: Macroglossus sobrinus (assembly GCA_004027375.1). Taxonomy (NCBI): domain Eukaryota; kingdom Metazoa; phylum Chordata; class Mammalia; order Chiroptera; family Pteropodidae; genus Macroglossus; species Macroglossus sobrinus. The sequence goes on from PVKZ01003158.1 coordinate 119,976, forward strand.
TGCTCTTTTATTGTGCTTTAGAAGAAATGGATTTTCCTAATAACACTCTTTAGGAAAACTTTTGGAAGCACTCTTGTTCAGGTGTTTGCCATTTTATGGATAATTTGGATTTCTGTAAACATTTAGACATTTAGACAAATGTTTTGATGTTTTCATATGGTATTTGTGGCAGAAATTGGCTGGTTGCTCACCAAGCTTGTGTCCTGGTCACATAGCTGGTCACACAGCTAAATATGTTTCCAAGGCATGTGTTTTTAGTTGGGGCATATCTCAAGGTTATAGTCAATAGAATATGAGCATAAGTGATGTGCACCACTTCCAGACTTGGCCTGTAACCATACGTTTTACCAGGTCCTCTATGCTCTTCTTTCCATGGTGGCTTTGAAAGCCAGGCATTGAGGCTGATAGAGTCACAAGATGGAAAGATCCTGGGACCTGAATCATCACTAGACAGAACCCTGCTTTTAAATCTTGGGGAGAGAAAAACAAACTTCAATTGGATTAAGCCACTGATATTTGGTTACAGCCATTGGTGTTACCTTAACTAATACTATATTTTTGGTGATCGAGATAGAGAAAATGAAGATTTGCAACAGGTTGAAACATTGTGTGCCAAGAAAGTAGGTAGATATGGGCCAGTGTCAATGTGTAGAGATATGTCTAGTGGTAACCATTGGGCTCTGTCCTTCTACAAGTAGAGGAAGGATAGTGAGAGGTCTGGACACTGGAAAGTAAAGAATTCAGAAGAGAGCCACAATCAATATTCTCATATATCTCAAGGCCTTTTGTGTGTGATTTAAGAGAGGAGAATTATGACTAGTACTGGAAATTATAGGAAGACATATTTTAGCTTGTTACAAAGAATTTAAAATGATAGACTGGAAGGACATGAATTCCCATTCACTTTAAGAAGCTGGTAATTACCTGTCATGGATGCTTTTGGTAGGAACTAGAATTATAAAACCAATAAGATATTTTCCATATCTAAGATTCAATGAGACAATGAATTACTGTAATACATTATCATGATCAACTGCTTAGCTGATCTAAAAACTTTCCAAATATTTCTCTTTCTAGGATACAGGCCTGGTAGAAAGTATTACAGGCTATACTTGTGACAGTCTCCTTTAGTGTCAAAGTGATGTGGCTTTTTGTTCTTTCAAAGAACTTATTTTCTAGACCCACTTTTAAGTTTGCTTTCAGTTGTAGGTATTAAACCTGGATATATATTGGAGAAGATCGATCCAGCAACTCAAAGATGTTATCAGCGCTCAGATTCTATTAATCTCTCCATCTGCCATTTGCATTGCCACAGGGACTGCCACAGTTTTATCCTGTGGCAATTCCTTCCCTCATGGTTGGAAATTGGATGCCAGCAACAACTGGAGTAATATGCTTCCTCATTCAGGGCCTCAGGAATTGATATTTGCAGGAAACAGAAGTGGGGAATATGGTGCATATTAATGACATCTAGAAAATGAAATGAGATAAATGGGAATGAGAAGGAGGTTTGAAAAATGAGAAAAGAAGTTTAAATCTATGTGTTCAGTGATTAATGGGGACTCTTCTTAGGTTCTGGAACAGAGGCATGGCATAATGAAAAGTATGTTTGTGAAGTCTTGTCAGATGTTATTTCATTTTGAATAGGTTTGAGTGAGGAGTGGCTCTGACTTGAAAAGAGGTTTCCTTCCTGAGGGTCTTTCAGTGACATGCCGAAGTAGTTTATAATGTCTTAAAAAGCTAATTATTAAAGTTTCTGGAACTTTGCATGACAGTTTTTACATCATTGGTAGCTTGAAATTGATAATGAGGAGTATTTACACCATGGAAATTAGCAAACAGTACATGTATATGACAAACAAGTCTAATAATCTGTTCTCCTCAAATGAATAGGGACTAATTGGGAATAGTTTATTTCATTTTAAATAACTACCTCAAAGGCATTATTCTAACTTAATGTTTCTCAAACTTTAGTGTGCATGTCAATTTCCTGGGGGTCCTATAAATTGCACATTGATTCAGTAGATCTGGAGAGATGTCTGAGATTTCCTGTTCTAGCAAGCTTGAAGGTGATTTCATTGCCGTTGGCCTGGGGACTTGAGTAGCAAGGCTTCAACCCTTAAATTTACTGTCTGCTGCAGGAAAAAAGGGTGAGGGTAAGACTGTTACTATGCAATAGAAGTGTTAGATCAGAGAGGTCCTCTTTCCTGATGACATTTTGCAATGATGACAGAAAGCCATGTTTTTTTATGTCGGGCCCAATGGGGAAACTGACTGATTAATTAAATGGAAGGAGATTTTCCAGGTACTAACTAGGGAAGCCAACTTTTGGAAGCACTACAAGTGACTTGATTGAAGCTCGTTACCAAACAGACCAGCAGCCAAATTGGCTTGATTAGAGCAAACCAAGGAAGGAGAGCAAGCTGAATGGAAAGAGATGTTTATATTCTTCTTTTGTGTTTATTTATTTTGTAGGTAGATCATATGTTCTCTTGGACTATCAAGGTAAAAAAGATGATTGCAGGCTCCCAACTTGAGTTTGGCAGAATCCACTATGACACAGCTTTGTCTATTGCTTTGTTTTTAAAGTCGTTGCCCAGAAACTATTTCTCAAGAGTGGATGATTGCTAAGTCACTGAGTTTAGTGTTACTGAAAAAAAAGAGAGTGTCATGGGCTTTTGTCTAGATAGGGAAGGATTCTGCATTTTTCTTGGAAATAGAATGAATGAGCTATAGTTTTATTCTCAACTTTAATTGTATTTCTAGGTACTCTCTGGAGGTAAACTGGATATCCAGGATTATAGACTTCTATCCAGGGTCCAAAAATTCTAGAAGGAATATCTGGATGAAACACCAACCTTTACTGCTCTTTCTGAAATTTTCCAAAGTTCTGTTTTGATAAATATTTTATTATGGCCCAGGCTGGATGACTTTTAGCTAAAGCTGGCCTGTTTTGTGTCTGGACATTAAAGAAGGGGGAAGAGTTGAGGTGCAGTGGAAAATGCAAGAACTCTGCAAAGTTGCCTGGAAAGCCCTTTGTAAATTTGAGCTAAAAGTATAGTTAGCAAACGGAGACTGAGATACCTAAACAATGCCACAATTACCATTTCTGGGATGCTGCTAAGGCAACAGTAGTTCAGTTTTTACCAACGAAGAATTACCACTGGGCAAAGTAGAAAGCTTTACAATGAGATACACAAACCATTGAATGGTAATTCTGGAAGAGACCTCAGAAATGCTGTAACCCACTCTATGGGATTTATAGATGAGAAATTAAGGCTCAGGGCCTCTCATCAGAATATATGGCTTGCCCCCAAATCACCCTGCTGCCTAGAGAATTCTAAGACTAGAACTCAGGTATTCTGATATTTTTATTTATTATGTATATTTTTATTATACCACAAATTATTGATTTATTATTTACCTGGTGCTATGATATTTTACTTTTATTATCTCATTTAATACTCATAAAACCACATAAAATTATTATTCATTAATTAATTAATTCATTCATGCCATTTATACTTATTACATACCTACTATGTGCCAGACATTGTCCCAGGTGCTGGATACAACCAGAGCAACTGCATTCATATTTTTATATCCTAGTGATAACAATAGACAATGACTAAGTAAATAAACCAACAAATAGGATAATTTCAGAAAGTGATGAGTGCTGTAGTTAAAATGAAGCAGGCTAGTATAATGCAGGGTGCGTGAGGTGTAAGAGAATGGTTTTAATTTAAGGAAGTGACATTTGGGCTGAGACCCGAGTGACAAGAAGAGTATTTCAGGCAGAGGAAACAGTAACTGTGAAGCCCCAAGGATGGAAGGAGCTTAGTCAAAGAACAGAAATGGAGTTAGGGTGATCAAACTCTATCGGTGAAGGTAAAAGTGAAATAACATAAGAGCCTTAAAGGATTTTCAAAGTCAAGATAAAGAGTTTGGGTAAGTAGAAAGCCTTTGGGGTGGGGATGGGAGGTTAAATGCTGGGAAGTGAAATAATCCAAGTTGCGATTATTACTGTTCTTTTTCTATAACTTCCTCATTTTACAAATGAGAAGCCAAGGTACACAGATGTCTTGTGACTTGCCCAAGATCATTCAGCTACTGAGTGACATAGGTGGCGTCAGCTCTGAACTGAATAATTCTAGATCCCATGCTGTGCTGTTTCTTTTCTCCCCTGTATTCATGCTATTCCTATATGTATAACAGTTATACTAGTACAGTAAATGAGGGGTTTTTTGACATTAAATGCTTGAGCAATATTTTCTCCCTGAAAAAATGGGTCAAGGGCAGTGTGCATTATTGCATTCTGCTCTTAAAAGAGTGAAGGAACTCCGACTTTGATGTTTGAAAGTCCTCCAGCAGCTACTTCAATGAATTTGATCTGTCTGGTGTCACCATTTTCTTTTGGACACTGGTCATGCTACTGTGGCAGAACAGTATGGTGGGTAATGGTGCATCTCAATAAAAATGTACAGAAAATGGAAATTAATAATATGGGAGCTCTTTAGTGTTCCCATATTAGTGAAAGAATTAGCAAATAAAGTGATCTAAAGGCAGGCTAAGTCATCTTCCCCAGTCCCTCCTGAACAATGCAATCTAAACATCATTAGAGAGGGCTGAGCAGGGCAGGTGTTCTGTGCGCATGGGGCAGGTGTGGGATTTGGGCATCGTAGGAATGGAGGAGAGATGCTGAGAGGCATCAAGCAGGATATTGGAGCCCAAGTCGGGTGAGGAGGGTGTCTGCATTATCATGGGGTGTTGAAGCCAGACAGGGGTGAAGAGGATGTCTATACTGAGGACAGAGAAAACAATGGCAGCAGTGAGCAATAACTAGAGCACACCTAGTACTTAAGTACTGGTTTCTAAATACCATCTTCCACTAAAAGAGACCAGGGCTCCTTGGAAAACTGGCTGATTCCAAAGCTATAGCAGGGAAAGTACAAGATGAACATGAACTATCAAGTTGTGCCAAAGAATGACGGAGTATGTCAAAAGAACATAGAAGCCAGCTCTCCCCTGAGCAAATCTGAGATACTAGGAGCATTAAAAAATGCTAACAGATTATACCTCAATGAATAAAACAGGAATCTATGAGTCCATATGTTAATATAAATAAATAAACAAACAAACAAACAAAAAACTTGAAAGTGTCTTGAGGAATGGGATATTTACAGTCTCACAGTGCCTTCTCATGCAATACTTATAAATTACATTGGAAAAATGAATGATGGATACACTGGTGGCAAGTACACCTGTTCTGCCAGGTTTCTCTGGTGAACATCACCAGTAATGGGACAAATAGAAGCTATGTGCCGCCTGCCTGGTGCAGTGAGAACACTTCTGTGATAGCATTGCTAGGGGTGCCTAACCCTAATCTAATTGTGAGGATACATCAGAAAAACTCAAATCAAGGCCGTTCTTTAAAATAACTGCTTGTAATCTTTCAAAAATGCAAGTCAAGGAATAACCCAGAAGCCATTGCAGATTGAAGGAGACTAAATGGCAATGACAAGTAAGTGCAACTCGTGATTCTAAACTGGCTCCTTTTACTGGAAAAGACATTAGTGGCACAAGTGGGTACACCTAGAAGGAGTTCTGAGGACGAGATGATAACAACGCTTTGATGTTAATTTCTAGATTTGGATGGTCGTATTATGGTTACAGCATAAACACATTGAAGCATTCATAGAAGTGATGAGGCAGATTGCCAGCAACTCACTTTCAAATGGTTCAAGTGCTGTTTTTGTGACTTTGTGATATGTTTGAAACAGTTTCCAAATAAAAAGTTGAAAAAAATCAAGCGAAAACTGGCCAGCAGATTAAGTGACCAGTGTCCCTTGTATACTATCCCACTGTATTTAAAATGAAAGCTCGTTTGAAGTGTGCTATCTCTGAAGACAGATTGCCTAGGTTTGAATTCCAGTTCTGAGTGTCCTTGGGCGAATTATTTATCTTCTCTGGCTGCTTTTCTTCATTTATTTGAGCACATGGAGGATAATAATTCATTTTATAGGCTTGAGAGGAGATTTTAGTGAGATGATCATGCAAAGACCCTAGAATAGGCCCTGGCATATGATAAGTGGTCAATAAATATTAGCTGTTATTCTTATTATTCTGTAAACTGGTAAGACATTTATGTAAATTATCTCCTTGGTCTTTTAATAACACAGCTCCCTTGAATGAGCTCCATAAAGGCCTCTACTAGTACTGGGATGTTCCTTATGTAATAGTGTCACATAAGCTTGGTTAGGTGACCAGTTATGCTCTTAAAGTAGATTCCCACAAGCATTCTGAGATTATGGTGACAGGATTATAGAATCCTAAGAGCTGTTTGGAAGGCCGTTCGTTAGTCCATCTTTGGCCGACTAGACATAATTGTAAGATTTGGCCAAATAAAAACACGTTGATCGCTAGCACCCACAGCCAAGACTGTGGGAGGCCTAAGTTAATTTCTCTGGTTTGGAATCCAGAATTGCTCATTATAGTTCCATTTTTAGAACTGAAAAGACCTCAGAGAACATTCGGTCCAACCCTCTCATTTTATAGGTGTGGGGATGAGGCCCAGAGATGTAAAATATGCCCACATAGGATCACACCAGTGCAGTTCAGAGATACCCTGACACAGAGGAAAAGGAGTTTGGGCAATGCTGAGGTCCCACAACAGAAGGAGCAATGTCTCTGGTGGAGAGATGCATATCTTTCAGGTTATCATGGAGGAATTTAAGTGGATTCCAGTGGGGACCTGTGCTGTGGGGTGCTGACCTACTGACTTTCCCGCCTGGGGCTCCCGTTAGAAAACCTGGCAAGGTCTCAGCTCTGGAATCCCCTGGGTTTTCTCGGTTTTTCTCAGATTAGTACAATGTGTCTTGCACGCCACAGACAAAGCACTGCCTACTCTTTTGATGGCCATCGCTGTGTTCCAGGTTTTTGTATAGCCAGACAAGGTGGCAGGGCTTTAGCCTTGAGCTTCTGAATGGCTTTCCGATTCAATGATTGGGTCAAATTCCTGAAGTGCTCTGATCGCTTTCTGTCCGTTCCACACTTTAAGAGAATCTGACTATTTTTGGTAGGAAAACAAACACCCTCCAGGCTGCCAGTGAGTTTGCCAAGACACATCCTGATTCATTATACAATCACCGAGATAAAAAGCCCTAAAAATAGGGAACTTGCTTTAATATTTTGTTTCACAAAGTTCTTATTAACTGCAGTCAGTACTTTAGACTGATTTCCTGGGTATTATGCTCTTTGGCTGTGGAGGGCAACTTCTTGTTTATCTTCATCTCTGCTTGGCTTGAGATTAAGGCTTTGTGCATTAAAAAACAACAACAATATAACTTCTCTTTTCAACACCCATCTGTTTAATAATTATTTTTCTTTTTCTTTTTTTAACTCACTTGTTATGCTAACATTACTGTATCTAAATAGAATGTAACATCTATAATTGATTGCATTGTTCATTTGAAAACTTTTGTCTTTGTTTGTTTAACTAGCATTTAGAATATACCAGAACTAGATCTCTTTCAATAATGAAAGAATCAAAATTACTTTAATAAATCCCAGCAGGTTAATAATAGTGTCTGGGTTGTCTCTTACATCTATTAAGGAAGAAACCTTTCCTGTTATCATTTATTTCTTTTTTTGGGGGGTGGGAGGGGCATTACATTTTTATTAAATATGACTTGTTCAGAATTTAACTTTTCCCCAATTGGTATTTCTAGCTTTTATTAGGCTGAACAATGAACTTTGGGTAAAATGTATTTTGAGAATAAAAGCTAAGTGTAATTGTTACACGATTATATCTTTCCAGCTGGGCATGATGGTGTGGGTTGGGTGGAAATATTTTCAGCCTTATAAATTATGTTTCTTCAGTTGTTTTCCTTGCTCAGTCCTGTGAGTTTCAGCAGGGGCTTAGAGAGTTAAATGATTGTCCATATTATTTCTTGACTGTCATTCAAGTAAGCATTGTCTTATAGTTCATAGTAGATGCTCTTTTTCCTATTCTCCATATATATTTTTTCTTCCCTCCCCACAACATATGTGTTCAGTGTATATATACATATATTTGCATTGCTAGAAAGTTTCAAGGGAGTTGTCTTTGGTGTATGTCTGCTGCAGGAGTTATAGCTTAAGGACAATCGTGGGTTAATGTTTTGTGTGACTTGGACATTTCAACCCTGGTTAAAGTATCTCTACCAGCTGTGTTTGGATAAACTCTTTGAGAAACTGGTTTGACTTGGTTCATTTAAACACAATCACTTGACTCATATTCCAGAACATGTTACCTTTCCACACTTGGCATGGAAACAGCATGAGATTTTCCTGTGTTTTGGCTGCAGAAGACAGGAAAACCATGATCTAGGTGTGGCACTCGGCAGCAGCGGCCTCTTTGGTTATAGACAATGCTTCATTAATATCTGTGATTTGTCCATTATATCAATTGTGAGGATTTGGGGATCTTTTAAATTGTAATATAATTTTAAACTTATTGAAAAATTTTAAGTATAATACAAACAATTCTAATTCCTTTACCTAGATTCTACATATGTTTACATTTTGGCTTGTTTGCTTTATCATTCTCTCTCTCTCTCTCTCTCTCTCTCTCTCTCTCTCTCTCTCCCTCTCTCTCTTGAGGATGGGGTGTTTCTGTATATATATTTTTCTCTAACTATATGACAGTAAGTTGGAGACATCATGCCCTGTTACCCTTAATTACTCGAGTGTATATTTTCTAAGACCAAGCACATTCTCTTTCATAACCACATTGTAATGCTCAAAACTAGGAAATTGAACATTTATATAGGGCTATTATCTAATCTACAGCTTAAATATAAATTTTGTCGATTGTCTCAGTATCGTTTATAACTTTTTAAAATTACATTTTAAAACATGGAGTTTTGACTTTGCTATCTCTGTATGTGCTTGGCCATTTGCCCCCTCCCTGCTATCATATTGAACTGAGCTACAACTATATTAAGAATCGTTTAGTTTCTAAAGCACTGCTTTCTATTTTACTGGCAATTTTTATGAGTATGTGGCATGACCAACCTGGGCAGGTAAGAGAGAATTGCTCACCTAGGAATTTTTCAGGTAGAAAATGTTTTAGTCTAAACAGTGTATTGTTTTTTTCCATTGATTTTAATTAGAAATAATGTATTGAGCAGCTATGATAGCCAAATCTTTATCTTAGTTATTGAAAAATACGAATGAATAAGAGACAGGCCCAGTCCTGATGTCCCTGGGTACCAGCAGCTCTTTCTGCTATAGGCCACCAGGCCCTGTAATTCACTTCCGACAAAACTTTTCCACGTCAACTACTTAGCCAGTGTCTGCCATCTGGGGTAGACTCTGAGCCCCATGAAGGCCAGAGTCTATGTCTGTCTTTCTCATCCTGTGGGTACAGAGGCCATTCTGACACTAACTATCTGGAGTTAGATGAGATTTCACAGGTTAAGGTCTCAGTCCTCCACAAGACTCCTGTCATTTCAGACACTAGCCACCAGCTCTGGAGTTCCCAGGCCGCCTGCACTTTTGACCACTGGCTACAAATTCAGAGCTTCCCACTACCCTCTCAATAATTCACAAGAATGACTCACAGGACTCAAGAAAGTGCTATGATTATGATCACAGTTTTATTACAAAGGCTACAAAGCAAGACCAGCTAACTGAAGAAATGCATAGGCTAAGGTCTGGGAGGATCCTCAAAACACAACTTTCTTGTTCCCAGGATGCATCACTTTCCCCAAATATTGATGTGTATCACCGTCCAGGAAACTCAGTCAAGCTTTGGTGTTTCAAGTTCGTATTGGGGTTTTGTTATGTCAGCATGACTGATCGAATTATTAGCCATGGGATAAACTCCGTGTCCAACCTCCCTCCCCTCCCTGGAAGTCAGGTTAATATCATGGGACTCAAAACTCAACCCTCTAATTGCATGGTTAGTCTTTCCATCATGGGCATCCCCCATTCTGAAACCATCTAGGGGTCTCTATGAGCCACCTAATTAGCATACACTAAAGGTGTAGTCTGAGGAGCCATCAAGAGTGGACTAAGATACTTCTATAACTGGTGAAATGCCAAGCTTTGAGATACTCCCTCCTGTGAACCAGAGACAAGGCCAAATTCTTTATTGTACAGTAGGCGTGCTCAAGAAAGCTTTGCTTGTTCTAAAGGAAAGAGTCCAACGAGTTTTAAACACCTATAAAACGCAACCTAGTGGCAACAGTACCAAGCCTGAAAGTGACTACTCTGTGTCCAGTGGCATCTGAGCGAGCTGGGATAAGGGGCGGGTTTTGATAGGCAGAATGTGGAGAGGGACAGGAAAGAGCAGGGTGGGAAAGGAGGCTAGGAAGGCCCCAGGTGGGAAAGCTCAGTGTGTTTTCAGAAAACAGGATTTGGAGCATAGTCAGCAGCAGCAGCTCAAAACCTGTGGCTGCTCTAGACAAGGCCCATTTTTTAAAAAACAAAAATTATATATACTTAAGATGTACAACACGATTATTTGACATATATATGCACAGTGAAATGATTACTAAAGTCAAGCTAATTAGCATATCATCTCCTCACCTAGTTACCATTTTGTGTGTGTAATTTGTGCTCCTGAAATCGGCTCCGTTAGCAGATTTCCAGTATTCAATACAGCATTATCTACTGTAGTCATCACGCTGTACATGAGATCTCTAGCCTTATTCATTCTATACAACTGCTGTTTTGTACCCTTTGACTAACATCCTCTCATTTCCCCAACTCCTGCCCCTGGAAACAACCATTCTACTCTGTGTCAGTGTATATGACTTTTTAAGATTCTACCTATAAATGAGATCATGTGAGTTTTTTCTTCATGTGTCTGTCTTACTTCACTTAGCATAATACTCTCCAGGTTCATCCAGGTTGTTGCAAATAGCAACCTGATGTCTTTCTTTTTTGAGGCTGAATGATATTCCATTGTGTATATAGACCACAATTTCTTATCCATTTATCTGTTGGTGAACACTTAGGTTATTTCCATATGATGGCTAATATGAATAATGCTTCAGTGAATGTGGCATCACAGATATCTCCTGTAAGTACTGATTTCATTTCCTTTGACTATATACCCAGAAGTGGGATTGCTGAATCATATGGTAGTTCTATTTTTAATTTTCCTTTCAAAAATGTTATGTAGATATTTTTTCTTTTCTTTTTTCTTTTTAACTCTAAAAGTGGATGATCTCTTTATTTGTGATTATCAGACATGAGAATTTTAGAGAATTGGAACTTGGTATCAAATGGGAAAACAATATAGGATAAATACAAAGAATTCACTAAGAATTTTTTTAAGATTATATCTTACTTTAAGCAAAATTATTTTATATTATTTATTATGTGAAAGTAAGACTCAAACAAAATCTGTGTTTTACACAAATAAAAATGAAACCCTGCTTTTATCTAGATCAATAAACTAAAATATTTTAAAAGCAGATTAATCACGTAGGCATTAATCACATAGGCAATCCCATGTAACTGTCACCACTGTCTATTTCTAGAGCATTTTCATCATCCCAAATAGAAGCTCTGTTCCCAGTAAATGCACACGAGGGTCTTGTAGTTATGATGTACAATACTGAACTGAAAGCCACAGTTAATTTTCTCAGTCTGGTCAGTTTAGGTAGCCCATTCTTCTTTCCTTTTTTTTTTTTAAACCACTTTATTGAGGTATGATGGAAATACAAAAAGATGTGCATGTTTAATGTATTCAACTTGATGAGTTTAGAGTAGATAATTTTCTAGTATTTTTTTTTGTGAGTGAGGGCATGAATCAGTTTCCTATTAATAACAACTTCTACCTCTTCTTTTATGATTTAGTCCATATGTCAACTGACTCGTTCTCCTTTTCTCTGGTCTTCTCCAAAATTCCACCTCCACAATCTGTAGCAACATGTGAGCAATACAGGGTGGACAGAAAAAGGCAAAAAAGCTTGGTGATCAGCGTGGAGTCTAGAGCTGGACCTGGCTCCATCACTTACTAGTTGTGTGAAGTTGTACCTCAGTTTCTTCATTAGTAAAATGGGGGTAATAATAGTAGCTACCTCATAGGTTTGTTGTGTGAATTAAACAAGTTTTTGTAGATAAATCAATTATAACATTGCCCAGCACATAATCTATGTGATGTAGCATTACCTAGTATCCTTATTATTTAACATGTTTAAGAGGATAAAGAGGAAGACATTTAAATCCTTTTATTTGAAATGATGAGCTTCACTTTTCCACCTTATAGTGGCTGGGTTACCTTTCCCGTTTTCTCCCTTCCCACACTCAGCCTTCCTTTCTCAAGTCATCTATCCCTGGGCCTCTCAACCTTTTACCCCAAGACCGTGGACCCCCAGCCTCTGCTGAATCCTGTCTTGCTGAATGCCAAAGGCTTCGTGCTGAGATTTTGCTTGGATTTGTTTACATCCTTTTTGTCATGTGCCTTTTATGGACTGGATGTCTGCTTGGCCTGACCCTCACCGAGACTGAGCGTGACAGAGAGGAGGAGCAGGAGACAGGCAGTCAGGGGCCAATGGAGTTGAATTACGGACAGCCCCGAGTAGCCACAACTTAAATCCACTGGCGGTGGAGAACCACTGAAGGTTTTTGGCTAGACACACAGGCACAAGACAAGTATTTAACAAATACTCGGTCCTCCGGGTGTGATTATTCCTAGACCTCTTGTGCCTAAACAAAAGGGAATCCAGTCAGACTGCTGTAAGAGAAAGATGGCTGTGCCCTCTGAAAGCCACACAGCCTTTCATAACTAGCACACGACGCAACTTACTCTTCCTCCATCCCATGGAACAGTGCGTTTATCTGGTGCCTGTTATGAACGCTGCTCTGGGCATGCCACACAGGGGTTCCTGACAGAAATCCAGGCTTATTCGAGAGATTCAGGATGTGTGATCACCCAAACTCCTCGAAATCTGTGGGGATGAGGAGAGAAGGGAGACAGAAGGGAAATTGGAAAAGAGGTGTGATTTCTAAAAAAAAAGTTTTGCTGCTTCCGCCTGACAGCCAGTCCCATCAGACACGTTTGCCTGGCTGGCAGGTAGCAAGTCCTCATGAAGAGTTGTCTCTTATCGCGACAAGGTGGTGATCTCTTTGCTCCCTTCGCATCTTGGAAAGAATGAGCCCCGGGAAACCTCACAGTGCCACCTGCACGTAATTTCACTCATCAGCACGCTATGTGAGTTAAATGTTTCTCTCCAGTTCCTTTTGTCCTCTCCTCAACCAGGGCACGGGAGGCATGAGCTGTGCCTTCAGCTTCCTTGTGCTCTCCAAGCCGATGAAGAGTCCCGATCAAGAGCCCACTGATGACAGGTGTGCTCTGCACCTGTAGTTAGAGATGAGCAGGGAGTGGGCCCAGGGGTGAAGTGTCTCTGGCAGGCGTTGCCTGTGCAGCCTTGCCTGGGAAACCAGCAGATAAAATGAAGTGTGGTTCTGCTAGCCAAGGTTTGTGGAAGATGAGGTCAGGGAAGGGGAGATGCTGCAATCTGAAAGAGATGCTGGAGCTTGGCAAAGGAGAGGCCATGGGTAAGCCTGGCCGATTTCAGCTGTGAGGTGAGCATATGAAGCATAAGAGAAGAACCTATGGAGATGTGAGCTGTTTAGTGGTTTCATTTTACAGAGCTGGAGGCCAGCGTAACTTACATTCGTGTGCTCTGCATGGACAGCACCCGCAGGGAGCTCGCAGTTGCCTTGGGAACAAAAGACAGTGAGGGGCAGCCGTCTGGAGCTTTCTCCCAGACCTATGCAGTGGCCAGTTGCCACTTGCCTCCTTCCTGGTGCCTTCTGAGGATGCTAAGAAGATCTAAGATCTAACACTGCTCTCTGAAGAACTTGCTCATTTTTGACAAAATGATTAAGAAAAAAGTCTTTAGTAGCTCGAATAGAACTAAGGTCTTTAAGCACGACATGAACTGAATTACTCTCTCTCTCGTTTAGTCAAGCCCAGCTGTGATGCCCGACTCTGGGGGAATCTGGGGCTCAGTGTGGAGGGGACTGACAGCTCGGTTGCTACCAGATGCCAGGGAGACTGTCTGATGCTCAACAAACAGATCGCAGAAGCTCCCAGGCCTCTCTACGGCTTAGGAATTAGAACAAATAATCCATTGTGGAAACTTGACATTGAAAGAAACCAAGGAAATTGAAGTCAGGAGGTTAAACGACTTAAGATCATTTATTTGTCCAGGAAACATTTGCTGTGTACCAGGCACTGGGAGGTGTGTTCAAGCGTGATAGGAATAACACATTTCAGGAGTCACCAGCAGCTTTGGTCAGGCCAAGAGGCAGGTGCAGGAGCCTTTTTCAGCCCAGATGCCTCCAGTTGAGCTGGGAAACATCATCGAAGCCCCCAGCAGAGGGCTGAGAGTTTGGGGTCGATGCTCAGTCTTATGCCCTGAGTCCAGCCTCCCTTCGTCCACGCGTGTCACCTCCCACACAGCCACAGAGCACAGACCCCCTCTAAATTCTTGCATATTTGCCTACTTCTTATGTGCTTTGGCCTAAGGTTGCTGAGGATGCTCCTGTCAAACCCTGAGAACATTCTGCCTAGTAGTCTCCTTGCTCAAGGCTTTGAGTTCATTACGTATAAGTGGGTAACAATAATACCAAATGTTTTGCCATTACAAAACATGGGGTGCTGTTTTTTCAGCTGCTATAATATTTTCCTCATCATTTTTTAGCTTCTCAAAATATATGTATATTGCAACATATAAACCACCTGTGACCTGTTACAAAGCCCATGCCACGCACTTTAGTTTCATTATAGCAGCATTCCACTGGTACAGACCTATTGCCATCTCAGCCCACTATGCTGTGGAACAAATGATTACAGATTGTCGGGGGCATACCTCGCGTCAGCTGGGCTTGGTTGCACTTGGAGTTAGGCTGTGGGCTCCGGTCAGGAGGGTTCCATATATCTCTCGTTCTTTTGGGCCAGCAGGCTCTTGGGGTGTGTTCTTCTCAACCCAGGTCAGAACTGCAACAGGGACAAGAGAAAATACACAGTTTCTCTTAAGGCCTAGGTTCAGAACTTGTTTCCAGTCAGTGCTGCCCACTGGCCAAATGCAACATCAGTGAGGTACAGATTCACAGTCAGTTTCTAGTGGTGGCAAGTGCAAGATCGTGTGGCACATGGAGGAATAAAGAGTAGAGAAGATGGTGCCACCTACTACAGTTATCTCGCGGCATAGGAAGGATATCTAGGGATCTGACAGTCTCTTAAGAGGACTTTCAATTAATCCTCTTGCTTTTAACCCCAACATCAACTTCTGCTTCTGGAAATACCTGCCAGTTCCCGAGCCACTTGGCAGTTATGCGAGGTAAATCTAGTTGCTTCTTGCCTTTCCTGCTACCACTTTGGGGTTCACATTTCCAGGCTTGTTGAGTCAGTTACCGCTTGCCCATCTGCTTTCCAGCCTCCAAAATTTCATTGCTGTTGTCTCTTTTTACATTTTCTTTGTCCTTGTGTGTTTATGTCTGTAATAAAACCCTTTTATGGTCATTTTCATGGAATTTGGGGAGAGAGTAGGGCTAAATGCATGTTTTCGATCCATCATCATTCCCACCTGGCTCTTTCTTGACACCTTAATGATCAGCCTTCACTCCCCCTTCAGCTACTCTGGCTTTAATTACGTGCCGCTCAGAGCCCCTTGCTGCTCGGAGACAACCAAATGGAGAAACTCTGATGAAGTGCCTGACAGGGTGATGACTCACGTCTCGGTCTGGCTGCTTGTTGGAACACAGTGTCAGCTACAGAGTAACCCTTTCTGACTCAATGTTGTGTCCAAAAACACAAATACATTTTAAGAAATTATCTACCTCTTCAGAGTCCTGAACATATAACATCTCAAATACTTTTTATTTAAATCTGAGGCATAAAAATCTTTGAGTCAAAGACAAACACACACACACACACACCACAACACACAATAACAAGCTGAGTTTTCTTATGTTGAAATGCAAAAGAATACAGAATATAGCTACCTAGTCTATTTCGACTGTCTTCATTCTTTTTCCAGAAGTTCACTGGAAATAATGGGGGTGGGAGTGCTGCTCTCTAACTCATAGTTTGATCATCTCTTTCGCATTTTCCAAGCATTGGTTGACCATTAGACTTACCATCTGATGGGCGAGAAGACTGAGAAGGAGTATTGCAGCTGTAATGATAATTCCATCCTAAATTGTTTGACCCACAGCTAGAGTAGCAGAGGGTGTTATTAAGATGAAAACCATCTCAGAACTAAATGGAAACATTTTGGAGTGCTATCTGGACAGGGACCGGCAATGGATTTAAAAGCAGGGGGAGAAAGGAGACTGACCTGTAAGGATTAGTGAACCTTGGGTCTTGAACTGAGATTTAAATCCTGATTCTGCTTTTTACATTCTGTACCCCTGGGGTAATTTTCTTGATCTCTTGGATGAGAAAACAAATCTGATTGCTCACAAAAGTTGTTGGGAAAATGAAAGGAATCAAAAGCTTTTTGCTAAATAAAAGTTCTATTCAAAGAGAATTGTTATTTGGGGATAGTTATGAATATAAGTAGTTTATGTGAGGTGGGTAGATAAAAGAAATCCATTTCTATGGACCTTCCGTTACTTGGAGCACATTAGTCCTGGAGAGCTCAGTGAACCCCACAAGTTGCTCACAATAAAGTACAGTTAATGCTAATAACACTCAGTGGGCACTGGGAAGTGCCGGGCCTGTTCTAAGCACTTTATAGTTAGTAAGTCATCTAATCCTCAGAACAACTCTATGAAGTGGGTTCTACAGAAGTTATTATCACTATTTTAAAATGAGAGCAGCTGAGACCGAGATAATTTAAGTAAGTTACTTAAAGTCACACCATTTACTAGTGAAGCCAGGGTCCCCCCACAGGCAGTCCGGCTCCCGAGTCTGCGGGGTGAGGGCTGCACTGTGCTCGGGTTGTGGGATGGCCTCACGCACACTTCCTTACCCTCTTGCCATTCTCTTCTGGGCTCTTCTTCCTCTGGCGGCTCATAAATGTTCTTTAGCTTTCCCTCTCAGGCTTTGTTCTCATCTTACTTACTACCCTCTCCCTAAACAATTGCTATGCATCCGTGGCTTTAGTTCCCATCTACATGCTAAAGACTTTCCATCCCCATGTCCAAACGGGTCTCTGTCTTGGTGTCCAGAGGGGTTTATTCAACTAGTTACAAAGTGTCCTCACTCGAATACCTTGAAATTACCTCCAACTCTTCATACCTAAAATTTCACTCATGATTTTTCATTCTCATCCACGAAAACTGTTCTTTTTCAATCTGGTAGCACCACTCAACCAGGGTGGCATATGAGGGCCGTGGGGTCATCCTCGAATCTCCTTATCACCTTCAATATCCACCCAGTCCATCGCTAAGTCCTGCCCACTCAGCCACCTAGATAGCTCAATATATCTTTGTACTCTGGGTCAGTACCCCAGCCAGGCCAGCATCATGTTGCATCTAGATTATTGCAACATCTTTCCTAAATAGTCTCCTGGCCTCCAGTCTTGCAATCTGCCAGTCCTTAGTTCACACTGCAGTCAATATGATCTTTCCAAAACATAACCTAGTCATGAAGTTTCCTGCTTTGAACTCTTCAAGGGACTCCTAGCAACCTTAAAAAAAGGCCAAGTACCTTAACTTGTCTTCCAAGGCTGGTAGTGATCTGCTAAAATCCTACAACTTCTGCCTCAGTTCCTGTCTCTTTTTCTACATCCTTATTATAGCCACAGTGAACTTCTTTCAGCATTTCTGCACACCTCTCTCTCACTAACCTCAGTGCCTTTGCTATTTTATTAAAGATATTTTATTTTTTTGGCCCAGAACTATCTCAATCTCTTACTCACTACACTTTTCTCTCCAGTTCCTATTTGTCCTTTAATTTAAAGTGAGAACTTTCTCTGGAAAGCCTTCTTTGACTTTTCTAGTCTTTATTAAATGCTTTATAAGTATCCTATGTAGCACTTACTATAATTTATTGCAATTGCTTGTTTATCTCTCTGGCTACACTAGAAATCCCTTAAGGGCAAGAACCGTGTAGGTCTATCTCATTACTATATCCCCAAGACTAGCACAATGTCTGACATATAATCGAAACTCAACAATTATTCATTGAATATTAAATAAATATTGTGTAAAAACATCAAAATTTTGTTAATCACTCAGTTCCCCAAATAAGACCTCCCCAAATTCCATGCGCTTTGTCTCTAATGGATTACCTTGTAAGAAGGCACACTGAAGATAGCTTTGCTACTACTAGTTATTCAAGACACTGGGGAGTAAAAGAAAGTAAGAGCAAGACTTTCCTCTTTTTCTTTTTCCCCAGAAATTCTGATACTCTATTAACAGGAATGACTTGTACCCCTGGGGGTGGAATAAGCCAAGAGGAGACAATAGTGGGTGAGGTAGGAGGGGTTCTAGAGGGTGTTTCTGGCTTTGAGCTCTCAGAAAAGATAAAAAAAAGTGATCAGCACGCCGTTTGGCCTCATTTCACACCCTTCAAACACTAAAATTCTTGCATCCTGGGAGACAGGTTCTTATGAGACAGGGAGCTTTAGAAGCAGGGATCAAGGACACTGTCTGGACTCTACTTGGCCATCTTCAAACATGTCTTCCACAGAGCATACTTACCAAAACCTAGTACTGTCTGTTTTCAGTAGCAGAAGTTGCACTGTCAGAGGTGACACAGCTTCACAATATCAGCCCAGCATTTTTACTTAAACATGCTTATCTCACATTCTCTTCCATAGTCCTTATGGTTTAGTTTCCTTTTTATTTATCTCTTCATCCATAAGATGGATAATTTAGCTAATAGCAACTTCAGTTGTTAAAGTTCATATTCTAAATGAGTTGATGTTGCCATTATGCTCTTAGCTTTTTCCAATTTCCATTTGAATGATTTATCATGGTTTGTAATTATAAGCTTATTTGCATGATTATTTGTTTGCTGTCTGCTCCATTCCCTACTTCAGCCCCTGCCTCCTCCCACCCATGACCATCTTAAGGCCCTTGAGGGCAAAGACTGTATCTATTCTGTTTGTCACTTGATCCCCAGAGCCTAGTATGATGCCTGGCACATAGGAGGCCCTCAGTAAAAGCTTGTGTAGAAAATCACTGGTGGCGTGAACATCATACTGAAGGAAAGCATGCAGGTGGCTCCTTGACCTCTCCCATCGACTACTCCCAGAGAGGCCTGTTCAGTTGATCTCGGGTGAGAAGATTTATTGTAACAGAGGAGTAAGGAAGAGTAAAAAGGCCTCTTAGCAGAATCCCTGCAGAGTGAGATGATAGTCTAAATCATTTCATTCATTTTTGTCTCAGTTTCTCTCTATTTTGTGTTTTTTGTTTTTTGTTTTTTTTCACACATCAGCCTCAACTGAAAGAAAAGGTTCCAAGGCTGGGATTTGAGAGATAATTTAATAAGGGCTCATTTTCAGAGGCGTGGACAGGAGCAGGGGAGCCAAAGGGGCCGCTAAAGCATCCAGGGACACGCAGTAGTGAGAAACTGTTATCACTCTTGGGCCTGCAGGTAAAAGCTGGAGCCGGGTGAGAAGGGAAAGTTTGGAAAGGGCTACCATGGGGTGAGGGGCGGGGGGCACACTCGTAAAGGGACAAAGTAACTGTTGGAAGCATGATGCAAGACAGGGAAAGAAAAAGGAAGAAATACCCCAATTATCTCTCTTCTCGCCCTTTGATTTCCTGCTGAGTTTCCAAATGGTTCAGCCAAACAGGAAGCCACAGAGTAACAGCCCTCAGGTGACACAATGTATAGAGTCTGCCTCTTGGGGGACAGAAGGAGGGCTGGAACTTAAAGTAGGGGGCAGAAGAAAAGCTTGGGTATACCACTTTTATTAGAAAGAATTCTTTTTAAATAGGCTGCTTGTGGTCCACATTGTTGTTCCCTCCTCCACCCCCATGGGCTGTGGCACCTGCTCTTTAGCTGACTGTATCCCTGTCTTCCTCCATCTCTGCCACTCTGCTGTCTACAGTTCTTCATATGCCTTGCATTTAAACTCTTCCAGAGAAAACCCAGTGTATGATCCTCTAGTACCGGGCAGGGTACTCACAGGGCAACCTGTCAGAACTCCCTTTAGGTCACGTACCTGTCTGTGGTCCAATTAGCTACAAAGCTGACTAGCCTATGATGAAGAATTTCTCTAAAAGGGTGTGTGTAGTGGACTCCTCAGGGGAAACAGTCCAACTGGAAGCCACCTTGTGTGTCCAGTACATTGTCACCTCCCTTCCACCCCCAACATGACTATCCTCCTATATGATGGATCACAGTATCAGTGTTAGGTTGTTGGGAGGGACTAGCTAGTACTCACCATTAGAGCCTACTAACACAGGATAAGTTTTCTCAGTCGGATTCTCCAAATGTGCTGGCATTGGTGTCTCCTCTTGTGTGATGCACCTCTAGCTTCCTCCCTGCTCTGGGATTAGCGAGGACAGCTGTCATGCCCTAGATGTTGTCTTCAGAGTCTAGTTCATGAGCTGATGACGTTCTGCTTCTAATCAGAATAACCATATTTACTTATCTTCATAAAAAGTAAATGACTCTGTCAATGAGGTTCCTGATAAAAGGAACAGGGCATGATGCTTTTCAGTCACAATCAGCTCTGCAAAACCTCCCACAAATAGGAAGTGAGTGTTTTCCACCACTTGGATTATGTTGGAAGTTGAATTTACCAAAAAAAAAAAAAAAATGACAGTGATAGGTTGTTGGTAAAGTTCCAGGATGGCAGCCTTGGTTGGTGGCTAGGACGCTATTCATTTGAGTGCTCATTTCTCCCCATGTGGAGTCTCTTCCAAACCCTTTCAAGAACAGTGGAGCAACATCATGTTACTCATTCCACTGTTTTGAACCATTTCTCAATGTCAGAACTCTTGGCAATGCTCGGTTCTCTGCACACACTCTTTCCTACCTGCCAGAATACCCTCTCCTTTTGCTCCATCTTGTGACATTCTTGTTTTTCAAGTTTCAGCTCAAATGCCCTTTCCCATGAGGTAGTGCTGGGAGGGGTGGCTCTGCGGTCAGAGCACTTGCACTTATATCTAGCCTAACCTCTCATCAGCTGGGCCTTAGTTTCTTCACTTGTAAATATGGGATGGTAAGAGGGTGAGGCTGCATATTACAGCACTTAAACATGTAGTCATCAGAAGCAGATTGCCTGGTGTCAAGCACTGGCTTGATAATCTACTATCTTTATGACCTTGAGAAAGTCAATACACCTCTCAGTGCCTCACTTTCTCCATCTGTAAAATGGACGTGATAAGATCTGTATAGATTTATTCTGAGGATTAAATGAGTTCATTAAAGAAAAAGCCCTAAAACAATGGCCCATACATGGCAACCTGTAATGAATATTGTGCTTTATTATTTTCTTATCTTATTGAATTGTAAGGATTAAGTTAGATAAAACATTAAAATCACACCTGACCCAAAGGTGGTTCTCAGTAATTGTCAGATTGCATTTTTCTTATTATTCTCCAGCATCCTAGGGCAAAGTTGTCTGTCCCCTGTGTTTTTATAGTATGTCGATCACACCACTAATAGCGTTTTTTACACTATGATTGTTTGTACTCTGCTTTCCACATTGGACTGTGAGGTCCTTACAGGCAAGAGTAGATAAGACGTAAATGTTTGAGAGTGGTTAAAATGAAAAATTGCCATAGCTTGGTAAGGTTTTTAGCCTCAGGATTGATGTTGACAACTTGTCAGTGAAATTCTTTGTTTGGCAAGAGGCCAGCAGCAGGTGGGTTAAGACTTCTGCCTTGGGTGTGTGTGCCTCTCTTCTTCAGCCCAGGTGCTTCCCAAGCTGAGACTCAGAACACGCATTCTGGTGCTGAGAGGGGGCCTTCTCTACTCGTTAGGTAAGCTATGTACAGTGTTCAGAATGAATAATGTTGAGCAGGACTTGAGGTCTGTCCTTTTTGCTCCCCTTTTTGTAAAACATTTGCTTGGTGTCAAGCATAGGTTTCATTTTGAAATTGACTCAAATTGGAATTCTACCACCATTAAGTGTGTGGCGTGAGTGCAGCTATATCCAAACGATGACTCATTCAGGTGATGGCTAACTAAATTCCCTCCTCGTACTTGTGACTAGAGATGTTTGGGGGATAAAAGAAAAAAGAAAATAAATAGCAACTTATCACTTCCTGTTTTGGGTTTTCTTACACAAAAAGAAATATATCTTTTTCTAACTTGAAACCATTTGTCCTGTGCTGGTGATCAAGTAATGACTATAAAAGAATTGACATCAAACAAAGATTTACTTCAGACATTGCTGTACTTAATGCTGAGATGGTACTTTTGGTCAACACCTGATGTCAACCTGTCATTTCTGTCCCCTCGTAAACATCTTTGCAGGTGCATATATTTGACAAGTGCACCACAAAATGCCTGATGTGAACTCTTGTTTGTCTTATTAGTTGGAAGGATGCACAGAGGTTATTTTTGCAATCTGATTTGTAAGTTTGTTATACATCAGAATAATCATCAACTTAGTTTATATAGATAGTGAATGAATGAATGAATGATATTAGATTTCTGATAAAAGAGAGCATAGATTACTTTTGAGGTTTAAAATTAGACTGCAGAGGGAGTTATTCAATGGAATTTCTCCAGTATATTTATTTCAGACCAGATTAAAATTTTAAATGTATTAGCCTTATTTTTGGTTAAAATTTGCTATTTCCCATCTTTTTCAAAAACATTTGTAAACATCCTTAACTTTATCTTAAAATATGTTATGGTTTTGGTGGTGGGTTCTGTTCAGAAGCCTCTGGATCCATCCAAATGTGTTCTCTGTAGCAATGGTAGATTTGGCTGTTTTTTGTGATTTACCTTTAACTTAAAGACATCAGCTTTGTTCTGTGCTTTCCACTCGGCGGCTGACCAGTTAGGTTCTGTGTTAATCCAATGTGTTGTGATGTTTTATAATATCTCTGCCCAAACCTAGATCTTGTCTCATTTGAGGTCTGGATTGTCTGTTGGCTTCAGACCTATGTTCATTGTGCTGTGTTTATCCTTTGAGTTTCCCAAACCAGCTATGCCTACTGCTGTTTGCATAAGCTCAGTGAGAGAAAAAGGCTGTCACACTGAAGGTCAAACAAATGCTGAGGCTCTGTCCAGATTCAAATATCTAGTACTTTTTAGTATATTTGTGGAGAGTTTCTATAAAAAAAATTTTTTTTGTATATTATGAAGTTCTGACATCTTTGAAAATCTTTCTGGCTGGGAAGAGATTGCCCCTCTTAGGCTAACCAGTTCTTAGAGGTAGCAGAGGGATCAAGGGGGAGCATGCTTTTGATAAGAAAACTAACTAATCCAGAGCCATAACTCTTCTCTCTAGCCCATTCACACCAAGGCAATGCCCCCCTCCCTGCCTCCTGCCCCCCCCCACACACATACACATACACATACACATACACATACAC
Organism: Macroglossus sobrinus; assembly: GCA_004027375.1. Taxonomy (NCBI): domain Eukaryota; kingdom Metazoa; phylum Chordata; class Mammalia; order Chiroptera; family Pteropodidae; genus Macroglossus; species Macroglossus sobrinus. The sequence continues at coordinate 143,436 of PVKZ01003158.1, forward strand.
ATACACATACACATACACATACACATACACATACGCGCACACCCTAAATCATCCCAGGGCTCCTACTGGGCAGCTAGAGACCACGCCATAGTCCAAACCCGGCTGGCAGGAATTATTCCAACTAACTCATCTTAAGCTATTTATTCCACCTGGCCTTGCCTTTCCTGTGGAAACCCCAGTGAAGGCTGTGACCTAGCCCCTCCCCTCACTCCTGCTTTCTGCCTCCTGACCTTAGCTAGGCTTAAGCTTTCTCATGTGCCCTGTGTGACCTGCCTCCTGTTTCTGGGGCCCTTGACTAAAATACACTTCTGTTTTCCTGAACCTTTCCTAAGTCTCCTCTTGTGGCCACACCTGACTGATGACCACATAAAATAACACAGAACAAATTGAATTTGAACTATGTCAACATTTGACAGGGACATGTTGGGTTCATTGGAAATGGACCGTCCTTTTTCTTCCATACACATTTCCTCTGACAGATGATGGATTACTGATTGTTATGTATCTTCGTCCAAGCATGCCATTAAATTTTCTTGGTTCATTTCAGTGTTTTTCTTGTCTAATTCTCAGGAATTTCTCTTTGATGTCTAACCCAGTTCCTTCCTATTGCTACCCAAGGCAACCAATTTTCCCTGGATCTCTGCCTTGATAATTAGTTTCCTAAAAGTATTTGAGATTCATTTCAACATGCTGAGTCCAGAATACTCTTCTAGGTATACCTCTTCTCAAAATTGCAAATGGAACAAAATCTGCTGGGTTCAAGGTGTAGATAAGTGTTCAAAGAGCACAAGTACAACCTTGAACAGGATATTAAGTGATTAAAAAAAGTGGCTATTAGTGCATGCTGACTGCCACTTCCCTAAAATCTCCTCTTATGCACTGAGTCACCTCCCAGAGAATCAGATCTTTTTTTTTTTTTATACCACATATTAAGGAAAGCACCAATGGGCTTTAGAGTAAGGCTAACCCAGGATCAGTTAGGCTACTGTTGCTTATTAGCTATCTGATCTTAATGGCATTATTTCACTTCTCTGAAGCTCAGTTTGTACATCAGCAAAATGGTGATAATAGTAACTGTCTTCTTGAATTGTGAGGATCAAATGACATTGTCAAATGGAACATACCTGAAAATGGTAGGTATTGTACAATGTTGGTTTCTCTCTGTCAGGTTTGTTAATGCTGTATAACTATTATGTTAGATGTTAAATACACTGAATTTAATTATTACAAAATCTCGTTAATTAAATCAGAATTTGTAACTGTTTAGGCAAGGCTGAGCAGAAGTTAATTTTTTTATTAAGAAGAAGGGATTTGCTGAACATATTTTTCTGTCAACCAAAATGGTGATAAGGAGAAAAGTTAAGCTACTTAAAGCTTTTAGAAACTCCTATTTGCAAATAAAGGAAAAAGAATTAATTAAAAACAATCATTATCTAAATCATCAAAAAGGGTTTAGGGAGAAAACCTATTTAGTAATGCTTGCCACTGGTTCATGTGCAATTAGTCTCTGTGTGATTTACAAAGGCGTGCCTCATTAAAACGAGTCTGCATTTCAGACATCTCATTAATTAAAATGTGCTTTCCATTCAATTAATCTGGATCCCTGAGTTTCTCTAACACTGAAAAATAGAAAATTGAATCAAGGTAAAATTTTGTGTATTGTCACCAAAACTGTGGGGGAAGACCTTCACTCACACTAATTTATACTATCACTGCACTCCTGTTTCCTAACTTTATTAATTCATTGAACATTTATTGACAGCCAGTCAATGACCTGGCACTCAATTATAGCAGAAGAATTTTTTTCTGGCATTAGGGTACAGGGATAGAGCACAGTGAAAATGTGCTTTCTCCCTCTGTGTAAGAATCCCAGTCAGACCCAAGTACTGATAGATACCAGGTTTAACAAGGTGTTTAGTGATGGCATCTCTCACTTCATCCATGGAATAAATAAGTACAAGGCAAGAGTCATAAAGTGAGGGTGGCCTACCCCTCAGCAGGGCCCAATAGACATTCGTAATCACAGCAGTTAACAGGGATGTGTGGGACCATGTGCCCATGCTCACTTCAGGCTTGAGAATACACTGTAGGTCATTGTCATTACTGAGACATTTTCAGGGATACTATTTCTTGCTGTGTGTTTTTATTGTCACTTGCAAATTTTTTTTACCACTATTTCTTGACTTGCTCAGCATTCCGAAGATATGATTAGAAATGACAAGACTGAGTTCAATCATGCTGTTTGCCTGAGCATCCTGATGCTACAATGTTGATCTTTTCTTCACAATACTATCCACACATGTGTACCCTGAAAGTTATGGCAGGGCTGTTACTAGATGCTGTGGAACATAACTGTTCAGAGCCCTGGCGCTGAGTTAACTGTCTGAGTTTCAACATCCATGACTTAAATGAAGCACCATGTAACCATGGGAGAATTCAGCCCTTCTGAGCTGCAGCTCGCTCAGCTCTTAAGTGAGGTGAGGAGTGTATACCTCAGAAGAGCATTATAAAGGTTAAAAGCAGTATCACATATAAAGTATTTAATATGGGTCTTCAAATACATATATATTTTATTTGCATTATTTATATATTCAGTATGCAAAATAATTTTGTTTTGTGTTATTTATATAAATATAAATAGAGTTGAATGTATAAATAATACTAATTTATGATTACTTAAAGTCTGATGGGCCAAGTGTTCTGATGTTCAAACAGGAAAATGATGGATTCTTGAAACAACTGCTCATTGAGTTTAATAAACTTAGGATGAATTGTTAAGCAGAGGTTTATGGGCATTTCAGAAAGAGTTACAGAGAAGCAGTAGGGATTCATAAATAACAAGTCGGGCCATATCATGCTTAGAGCAGGAAGATACATGAAACTCAGGTCAATGGATTTCAGAAACATCTTTTTTATGTCTTTTATTATGTCCTTTTGGAGAACGGAGAATCTGGGGCTAATGCATAGCTGGAGGGAACACATCCTGTTATCTTTCCCAGCATTCTCTGTCACAGCTTTCTGTTTGCTTTCCTTTATCACACCACATATCTAGTTGTTTTGCTGATTCATTTACTTACATATTGATTATTCGTCTCCTCACAAGAATATAAGCTCCATGAGGGTGGGGACCATGCCTTCCAGATCACATTTGCATTCCCATGAATTAATATAGGACATAGCTTATAGTAGGCAATCATTAAATATTTGTGGGATGAGAAAAAATGAACAAATTCTTGGCCAGTTACAAAGGTGTGACTCAGAGAGTACTGGCTCCCTAGATAGGTATCTCTATTAGAATGTCATAGACCGCTCCTCGATTCTAATCTTTCAATAGTTTAATAATTTAGAGAAAGACATAGAAGACTTATTAATCATGGATATTGGACAATGTAGCTAATATGTTGAAACAAAATTTAAAATCTCAATAAGCTAAACTCTGAGTCAATAAGATGGAATGAAGAGGGAAAAATGAAAATGTCTAAATTTAGATTAAAAATTCAGTTTCCTAGGCAGCATGCAAGGACTGTGTAAATAGAGACAAGGTTCTGCAGCAGTTTGTGTGGAAGAGACGTGGAGTTTTAGCTGACTGTATGCTAATCTGAGTCATAAATACTATATTATGGTAGATTTTTAAACTACCCTAAACTAGTGGTTCTCAACATTGGCTGCACAGTAGAATCTCCTGGGGAACTAACTGGTCAACAAAGATATAGATAAAAGCATGCTGATACCTAGGCCTCGCCCCAGAGATTTTGATTCAATTTATTTTGAGAAAGATCTAGAAATTGTTTTGTTTCACTTTGCTTTGTTTGTTTCAGTCCCCAAGCAATTCTAATGTCCAGGCAAGGCTAAGACCTCAAGACTTCGTCCTTACTGGGAACAACACACCTTCCATAGTCTGTCTCTAGCATTCTACTGTTTGATTATTACTTTCTATATCTCTAAATTACCCCTCTTAGAACCCCACTGCCATGTTTGTGCCCATTAGGACCTCTGACCTACGGACTTCACCACCTCTTGGCTATTCCTCACTCCCATCATTTTCTCACTCCCCTCCATCATCCATTCTAGTAATCCTTACTTTGCATATACCTTTAATGCCTTCACTTATTTGACCTGACAAACCCCAACCCTAATTAAACCTAGGAGAGACTGGCTATGGCTGGAGAAAAGCATGTGCCCATGCTGAGTGGGCTTACTGAAAATCATGACTGCAAACCTCAAAAGAAAGTACCACCTAGGACTCCTACTAGTTGCCCTAATGATTTCACTTCTCACTCTCCTAGATTTTTTTTACCCTTTCCCCTCTCTCAAACTTCAAAACAGCCCTCTCTGCACTCTCAACTGATGATCTGGCTTCCCTCTCTGAGATGAGGCAAGCAATCAGGAAAGAACATTCATAGATTCCTTTTACAAAATCTAGTCATTTACCTGCCTCTGGACCTATGTGCTCGTCTTTCCCTGTTATTAGCTGAGATGAGTTGGCCCTGCTCCTAATTAAAACTAGCTTTCTAATGGACGCTGCATCGCATATTTTTTATCCCTCAAGACCGGGCTCCTGCAATTGACTCCTAATTACTCTTGCTTCATCAACTTCCCCCTCTTCCCTGGATCATTCCCATTATCTTATACACACAGTATAATATCTTCCATCTTTGGGAGAAAGAGTCTCATGATTCTACAAGTTATAGGCTAATTTCTCTATTCCTCTTTATGGCAAAAGTAGTGTCCAGACGTCTTCTTCACGTCCTCCCCTCCCTTTCTCTCTCAACGCACCCCACTCAGAATTCTGTCTTTACTACCCCACCAAAACTTCCTGTCAAGGTCACTGGTGACCTCCATGCTGCTACTTCTGATAATTAGTTCTCAGTTCTCATCCTCCTGAGCTTTTCTACAGCTTTTGACAGCACTCACCATTCCCTTCTTGTTCTTTATCTTCCTTTACCATTCTAATCACTTGGTTACTATTGTGGACTTAAATTCTTTAGTTTTATACTAGATATATCGAAATCTTATCTGACTGCTCAGTTTCATGAGAAGAACATCTTAATGTCATACTTAAACTCAGTTTTAATTTTTGTGTTTATCACTATTAAGGTTTATTATTATGTAAATGTAATCCTATTCCCCTGGGTCAGTGCTCAGGGAATGTTTGCTAAATCTAGGGGTGATTAAAACTGAGTTTTGGGGATATTAATGTCTCCTATGTCATCATTATATCTTGGTCATCTACAATTCTTTACCTATGTCTATTTTTTATGTTGTAGTTTACACAACATTTTGTCTAATAATTATTATTAATTTTGTCTCTTTGATGCAGAATCCACTCCTTTGTCTTAAGCTTCTTTAACTATTCCCATCTATTTCTCTAGTTCATCTGTTTCCAGATCTCCTTTAATCTTCTTGGGATCTTTAATTTGAAACTTCTTTGACAAGTGTGTGTGTGTGTGTGTGTGTGTGTGTGTGTGTGTGTGACTATATATATATATATATATATATATATATATATATATATAGTTTCTTACATTTAAAATGTTTTTCTTCCCAGCCAGCTTTTCCCACTGTTCTTGTAGTTATTCTTCTACTTACTTTAGCTTTCCCTAAGTCTGAGGAGGATGGTACAAGTTGATTCTTATCTTCTCATTTTTTATTTAAATCTTATCTTTTTTTTTTTAGTGGCAGCTTGTAAAGTCTATTTTTGCCTCCAGAGATTAAAAACTTGACAAGTAGGCATGGTTCTCATTCCCTTCTCAACTGGGATGCTTGAAAGTGCAGTCTCAACACGCTGCCTCCAACTCTCATTTACTTCTCTCAGCCCTTTGCAATCTGTTTTTTTTACTTTCGTAATCTAATGAAACTGCTCTGAGAAAATTCACTCATGGCTTTCTCTCGTCCCTTTTAGTACTTATCTTTCTCAACTCCTTCCTTCCCAAAGCTCTCTGCCGTCATTGGTTCCATGACGCCATTCTCTCTAGACTTCCCTCCAGCTCCTCTTTTTCTTTTCCAGCTAATCTGTAGACATCTTTTCATTTGCCTTCTCTTTAACCCTTACTCCTCTCCAGAACTCTGTTTCTGCTCCTCCGTCTTTTTACCATGCATAACCATTCATGCAAATTCCTTTAACCACCCCCATGACTTAGTGCTATTTCTTCTACCTTGAATGCCCCCCTTTTTCTCTCTCCCACTCATCCCTCAAAACTCATCTTAGTTATTACTTTCCCCAGAAAGGTGTTCTTCGATCCTTACATTAGACTAGCTGTCCCATTCACCATGCCCCAAGAGTACACCATACCACGCATTACGTTGTAATGAAATGACCTGTCATCTACTTAAAGGTAGGAACTATAATGACTTTTGTATCCTTGTGCCTAAGATAGAACTAAAGAGCTTTCTTTGAGACTTTTCTCTGAATGAGACGTAGTCCTCTTTATCATCTAACTGAGAATGTATTTCAGTTCAAGAAAAATTTTTTAAAATTATGCTCTAGATCACATTTTCCATTTTTAACTTTCTGTGGATCTCTGATAGGCCTATCATTTGTAAACTAAATCCCCTTGATCTACTTCCTAGTTGTATCAAGGTCACTATTATATATTTATGTGATATAGCTATGGTTTCACCTATATGCTGACCACTTCTAAATTCTTTTCTGCAGCCCCTGCTGCTATTCCAAACTGAAAATTTCTGCACATTCTCCCCCATGCAGGTAATCATTTCTTGTCCTCGTGGTACAGAGTTTCTGGTTCCTTGAGGACTCCAACACTCAAGACATATCATCCAAGACTGATGAGGAAATTACTCCCAAATTCCTCACTTGGATGTAATGTGTAGGTTGGGGGAGCGGAGCAAAGGTGGATGCTGGAGAGGTCAGCGTAGAAAAACACTAGCAGGATGAGAAGATGGTTGTATCAGTTTCCTGTGGCTGATGTAACAAAATACCACACACTTAGACACTTAAAACAACACAAATCTATTCTCTTACAATTCCAGAGGTCAAGTGTTTAATGTCAGTGGGCCAAAGTCAAAGAATTAGCAGGGCTGGTTCTTTCTGGAGGATCTGAGGGGAAAATCTGTTTCCTTCTCATTTCCATCTTTGAGAGGCGGCCTGCATTCCTCAGCTCCGGGCCCCTTGACTCTAACCCTCCTGCCTCCCTCTTAAGAGGACCCTTGTGATTACATTGGGCCCATCTGGATAATCCAGGATAATTTCTCTATCTTAAGATCCTTTAATCATATTGGCAATGTCTCTTTTGCCATGTAAGGTAACATTGACAGGTTCTGGTAATTAAGGCATAAATATATTCAAGGGGCCATTAGTCAGCCTGCAATAGTGATCCTGGATTGGGGTGGATATAAGCAATAGTCTCTCCACTCAGATTGGAAGAAAATCCAGAATCTTTGATTTTTCGTGGGTATGAGAATAAAAGTGTGTGTGTGTGTGTGTGTGTGTGTGTGTGTGTGTGTGTGTGTGTGTGTTGCAGAAGAAAAACTTACTATTGATGTTATTGCTAGGTAATAGAAAATTAATAATACCAAGGGAAAAATTTCTGGAGTTTTTTTGTGATAAACCTTGAGCCATTTATATGAACTGCCCCTGATTTATGCTTAAACATCTGATAGCAAAATAATATTCTCTAAGTAATTAACTTGTTAGATTATCATCATTTAAGTTTTGTTTTATTATTGTGTGCTCAAGGTCTGCTCCCCTCCTTAACAAAGGAAGGCAGTATTCGTGCCAGCAGCTCCGATGAGCTCTCCTGTTAATGCAGGCTTTCAGACTCTGAGCAAAGAAAGAGAGAGAGAGATTTATAGCTTGTTTCTCACCACCACCCCCTCCAGGCATCCTTTTCTTTAGCTGTGGTTAAGGGAGATAACTGGTTAATGGAAAAAAAATGGGAAGAGGATCCATTTGAGAAGCTTGACAGTCATAGAAAACACATGTACACTGAAGCAGAAGGTCTGCTAACAGGCAAATGGAATTAAAAGGATTGTCTCAGTTTGGTTTCTCCCCAGAATCAACTTTTGAGGCAGGGATTTGAGTGAGCAAGTGGAGATGTGATTACTATAGTACATCTCCAGTTGCATCTGGAGGGTGGTGGGGCGATTTGGCCGTCAGCTCCTGTTCCCCAGTGGCCAAGGACCATCCTGTGGCTTTTCTCCTCTGCTTCCTGGCTGCATCTGCAGACTATAGGTCCCTGCCACACTGGAGAGGCCTGGAAGCAGAAAGTTAGAAGATGCCCAGGGACACCAGTGAGAGAACACTGCCAGCCCTGGAGGAGTCAGTACTCCCCCTCGCCTGCCCTGCACGCTCCCTGTTTACTATAAAAAGTCAAAGTAACAACCAAGGCATTTGATGTCCTGGCTGCAGAGGGATATAATCACCCCAGCCCATGCTCAGCACTGGTGCTGATAAAGGCTGGTTTGGTCTCGTCTACTTTGATTGCTGTATCATGAATGTATCATATGGTAGGGGTCGCCAGCCCCCAGGCTGTGGACTGATATGGGTCCATGACCTGTTAGGAACAGGCCACACAGCAGGAGGTGAGCAACAGGCAAGCAAGCAAAGCTTTGTATGTATTTGCAGCCGCTCCCCAGCACTAGCATCACCACCTCAGCTCCACCTCAAATCATCAGGCATTAGATTCTCATAGGAGCACTGGTCCCTGGTGCCAAAAAGGTTGGGGACCGCTGCTGTAGAGCTAAGACTCTAGGGGCAAACAGGATGTGAAGCAGAGTGCCAAAGGCAAGAGTTACAGAGAAATCTCAAATGATAGTGTACAGCGAGGACCCTATGACAGCCATCTGTTTATTGAGAAAGATGCCAAGTGTTTCTCATGGGATAGACCTGAGCTCCCAGTGAGACAGATGTGTGTCACACCCCATTAACGCAGACGTCCTTTCTCCAAGCCTCTGTTCCCTCATACGTAAAATAAGAACAACAGTTTCTCCTTTTTAGAACTGTTATGGGAAGTAAAAAAGATACTGTATGTAATGAGCTCTGCATGGTGACTGGGATATGCCTGTACCCATGAGTGAGTAGTTAGTGTACTAAAAAGGAACAAGACAGCAAAAAATAAAAAAGAATTTGGAAAAAAAGAAAGGTCATTGATGGTCATTCAAGGCATCTGTTACAAGATCAAGTCACAGATGTTCATATTTCTTGCTAAATAATGTCTGTAACTATTTCACAGTTCGGGACATAAAGTCAAGTATGTGTTTCACTTGAGTCCTCAGTCCAGATTTCTTTCTGCTAACACATTCTACTTCCTTGGTAATTTTCAGGTAAAGTTTGTGACTTCAGGTGCACACTGCTCACTGCAGGGTGGCTTGGGGGCTGGTGACAGGCCCCTAGACCCCGGAGGATCTCAATTTCTCACCCAGACCAGAAAAGTGAACTGCTCCAGGTTATCGACCAGGTTCTCACATGAAATCCACATCGCCATTTGGCAGCAAATGATCTTTTCCTAGGAGTGGACGTTCATTTGTTCACTGACCCTTGCAATAAAGATAATTGGTACTTAATCTGCCATGGGCCAGCGGACCCTGAGGTCCATAAACAATTTCGTCAGTGGAACGGGCCAGGCTGGCCTCAGGCTCAACGAAGCCAGAAACGATAGTGCTGGGGACACAGCCTTCTCCTGATTATGTGATACTGATATGAAGCTTCTAGTTCAGAAGGCAAAGTCACTGGCAATCCCCCCAAAAAGGGAGTTGTATAAGCGTTGGGGTAGAGACAAATAAGGGCTGACAGACCAGCAATGTCACCACTTCCCTGGGCTGGAAAAAGTCTAAGTCGTGGCCAAGGGACTGGATGTCCTGCCTTGAGAGGGACTCACCCACCCACCCCCATCCCCAACACACACGCTGGTGCTGATGAAGGATGATTTGGATGCAGCTGTTCTGACCGCTCTCTGGGGGAGACCTTGTAGGGCCAAGGCCCTAAAACTCCGGCGGGAATGACGTGCTCAGGCCTCCTGCCGCACAGCTTCCGGTGGTCCCGGTGGAGGCGGGTACGTCTCAGTGGGGCTGGATTAGGAGTCCCGAGTTCTCCTGATTTACAGAACTGGGAGCCTGGACCCTCTTTTGCTCATTAGGGGTGATGTGAGAGGAAGAGGACCCTCTGATCACAGGGACAGGGCAGACTTGGAGGAGGGAGAGCACGGAGCCAGATCCACCTTGAATTCGGAAGCTTAAGCCACTCTGGTGTTGGGTCCACGTGACTGTACATTTTTGTAACATTTTCAAAAGAAAGAGCTTTTGACTATAAGTGGTTAAGAGTACTGTCTCTTTCCACCCTCATACCCCCGGGTGAGGCAGCGGAGCGGCAGAGGCATTTTGGGGATCAGTCCAAGGGGGAGCTGAATCGGAGATACATTGTGTTTAGATTTAATAAATTTATGTGATTTATAGTCACTTCCATGTATGTATGTATCTGGTAATTAATAAAATGTTAGAATTTCTCAGTATTTAAAATTTTAATTTTTAGAAATTCTTTTCTCAATCTAAAAAGTCCTTACATTTAAGTTTAATTTAGTATTCATAATTTATATATATTTTAAATTTATATATATATATTATAAGCTGACACCACAAACCACCCCAGCCCTAGAGAAACACCTCTTCTTTTTCCTCCCTCCCTCTCTCCCTCTCTTCTTCCCTCCTTTCCTCCTCCCTCCCTTCTTTCCTTCCTTCCTTCCTTCCTTCCTTCCTTCCTTCCTTCCTTCCT